>JAECMU010001355.1:0-13910 GCA_016106625.1 Dracogyra subfuscus | reverse complement strand
CGGTTTTTGGTAACTATACCGCAGTTGTGTATAGGTTTTGTTGTCTTTCGTTAATGCATGGATAGTCTGTTGTTGTTGGGTTTTTTAAACAAAAACAAATGTATGACAGTGTGCGATTTTGGTTTAAAAAATGTTAGTGTCATAAGGACTCTCTGTTTGCAAATCTTGAGAGCCTGTCACCAATCAAGTGAGTACTACTGTGCGTCTCCAGTAGAACAGAAGACACACTAAATGTTTTGCATGAAATTATGGAAAAGAACACTATTCAAGACTGTCATTTTGAAGAATCGGTGTAATTTGTCCAAATACTTTTTTTTACAAGCCACGCAGGCTCATATATGCTAGCCAGTTAGACTCTCAGACTCTTCAATATCGCACACTGTATCAGGGTATAATCTACCATACATTTTGGGGCCGGTGAAAGGCCACATTTCCCTAACGTAAATTCCTAATCCAATACCAAACTTTTCCCAATTACAACCCAACAGTTTCCCAATTAGGATTCCCAAAGTTGCCAAGTTAAACATTATATTACATTATGTAAAGAACGAAACGGCTGTTTTTACGATATTGCTTTAATGGGTTGTGATGACTTTTTCAGCAATAGCCTATAGCAAAACGATTGAGGCAAGCAATAAACTACTCACCAGTTATAAGTTTTAGGCGAGTATCTGGGGCGCGCGAATCGCTACTTGCCTCTCACAGAGAGGCTTGGTATTGATTATTTTTGAAAATCCCCTTTTTTTGTGTATTTGAAATGTTATTTTTTCCCAATTGACCAAAAAGGGACCCTTAAAAAATTGTCTAGATTATACCCTGCTGTATACTGGTTGGACTTTCGATGTGATTGTGTCAGCAGATTGTGTTTATTTGTAAAGAGTCTGTGTTCCTTTGATATTGCCTGAAACTGTTCAGATTCACATTTTCATAGTTGAACAACTTAGCTAAATGCACAGCCTCAGGGCTCGAATTTACGAATTTATCTACCACATTAATTTTAAAAACAAAATTGCTGTGGATAAAACAGCCCAGCAATGGCAATTTAAAGCCTTACCACGGCAATATGATTTGCTATTGTTGGGGTCAGTATTGGGCCATACGTGTGCAAAAATCAAATCCTCTAGACCAATCTGTCCTCCTAGAAGTCGAGACATGTCAATCTTGTATGTGTGCAAAACAGAATCTGAAAAACATTTTAATGGAAAATAAATGTTAAAATCAGCCTACAGTTGTGTATCTACCAAATGTTCACGGCTTACTCTGTACAAATGGTATTCCTGGTGCATAAATTTGCAATTAAATACTGAAAAATGTACATCTGTAAGTAAGTGGATTTGACGGCAGTGTTTAAAATTCATATGGTTTAAGGCTGGCCTGTGCCAGATGTATGGCCCATTACTGACCCCCAACAGATTATTTTGCTGTTTTGTGACCTATTTTAAATGTACTAATGTTATATACTGGCAGGCAATATATACCAGACAGGGCTAGCTCTGGCACTCAACAAATTCGCCATTTGTAAATTTTGAAAGTAGTTAGCAAATTTTATTTTTATTTGGCGAAATAATTTTATGTAAAAATTGACATTTTTTAGAAAGTAACTGGTGATTTCATCAATATTTTAAATTTAATCTATAGACAATTTGACGAAACAATTTTCTCACTCAGAGCTAGCCCTGCCAAGTGTAAAAGTGCCATTGTTAAGTTCGAGCCCTGCATTCTGTTATAAATTTAGAAGAGGACAATCTGGCACTACCCATCTGCCTCATTTGACATGAAATGGCACCATATGAACATGTCCCTCACTCGTATTTAATATCTGTATT
This sequence comes from Dracogyra subfuscus, assembly GCA_016106625.1. Taxonomy (NCBI): domain Eukaryota; kingdom Metazoa; phylum Mollusca; class Gastropoda; order Neomphalida; family Peltospiridae; genus Dracogyra; species Dracogyra subfuscus. The sequence continues at coordinate 12,084 of JAECMU010001355.1, read as the reverse complement.
CCATGTAGCACATCCTACCACATCCACACCTTTACGAAACCCCATATTTGTCCTGATATAGATAGATATAGATATATATATCTATATCCATAAACTTGTGACAAGTAAAACAAGATGGCTACCATATTGATTTGCAGCATCAGTCAGTTGATAATTGTGGAGCTGTTGTTTTTGTTTGACAGTAAATGTAGTATGGTAATGTTTATATGGCAGAGTATTGATCAGTTTAAAAGTGCATTCTCGGTTTAAGGTTTCAATTTTGTGACCATATCCTGTTATATAATGTAATGATGTATGCGCAGATACGTATATAATTAAAACATTTTAATAACTGGCCTTGGTGGTTTCGTGGTTAAGCAGTCTAACATAAGGCTGGTAGGTACAGGGTTCGCAGCACCGTACTGGCTTCCACCCATAGCGAATTTTAATGACTCAATGGGTACACACACACAAACAACTAACGACTAACCTACTGTACTGGACATACAACCCAGATAGCTGAGGTGTGTGTTCAGGACAATGTGCTTGAACATTAATTGGATATAAGCATGAACATAAGTTCAAATAAATTAATAATCAGCTTTATATGTATATAAATGAAAGAGTTTAATAACAGGCTATATACTTATACATGTGTGTATATATAATCTTTCTTTTATAACATGTCTGTGCATATGCCATTTATATAATGTGGGTTCTTTTATATAATGGTTTACACCATTTTATACATTTGAATAGCCAACCTCGTATATCACGGTTGTTTGATCTTAAAATAACGTATACTGTGGTTTCTTATTTCACAAAAAGGCTTCATATTTAAGAGTAGCCTGTTTATGGTTTTGCTTCCCTATTCATAAGTAATACGTTCCCAACACTGACATTAAATATCCATTAGTAATGCAAGAGCTGGTTAAGGAGTTCTACACCCTTCAGTGTTATTGTCAGCCATTCTCATTTGTACAGAGATCTTGCATAACAAAAAAGAAATTAATGGAAGAATGATGAAAATCCAATAGCCTAAGGATAACGTTCAAAATCCTTTATCACAAGGCTAACTTTCAGTAATATAAAACAGTTTTCAGTCTTTCCATTTCCATTCAAACAATCCTGTTATATATAAAATTTTGTTAATAACTGAACAATGGGTTTTTTTGTTGTTTAAAGAATGGCATGTATGCAAATGTACATGTACTTCATACTGTACTATGACACCCAATAGCTGATGTAATTTTTGTGCTGAGGTGTCGTTAAACATTCATTCATTCATTCATTTATACTGTACTTAACCAATTTTAAGCTGATTTGGATCATGATAAATAAAAAAAAAATAGCATTTTATTAAGTTTCATTTGAAAGATCATTCATTCTTGGATATAGTTTAGGCCACTGAAAATTGAGAGAACAATAGTTTCATTTGCATTTTGCAAAACCCATTTTTTGTTAACATTAAATCTGAGACATTATTTACATGGCATGTATTTATAATGTAAAATAGCAGAGACGTTAACTGCACTGTAAGAGTCTTTAGATGTACATGTGTACAGCATAAAAAAACCCAAATACATTAAAGCTGTTATAATAGAACCTTTGTGAAATCAAAACTTTTATAAGCCATTGGTGTTTTTATGGTCATTAACACACACACCCCTAAAAAAAAAAAAAAAAATTCAAGATCACTAACACAAAGAAATTAACTTACATGTTATTTTAGTTTAACCCTTTCACCCATAGGCATCTTTTAATGTGCTGCCCAATCCTTTGAAGTGTCTGGTCCGAGGTGGATTCCAGGGTTAAAACCTTGAGTTAATGTCACATTTGTAGTCAAGGAGACTAAAGTGCAGATGAACAAAAAGTCATTAATTGTTGAATGTCTCATTCCTTAGGATTAATAATAATCGGTAATCACTGAACAGGAACGATCAAAATATTTATTACTTTTGCGTTCATAAAAAGGAGGTTAAGCCTTATTGTGTTTTTATTACTGTAATGTTAAAATGTAACTTATTATTTCCCCTACTCCCCCCCCCCCCATCTCTCTCTTAAAGGGACATTCCTGAGTTGTGAAATATTTCCTAGTGATGAAATATTGCTAAGATTAAACTTACATATTAAATATATTTTCTTGTTTAGAATATCAAAGTCTGTATGTTTGATGTGTTTCTGGTCATCTTAATAATATTCGTAAGAAGCCCATACTGGATTTTGTATTGAAATAATTTTGTACATACGAAACATTTTATTTTAGGAAATAAAATGAAATTTAAGCCAATACAAATATTATAACAGTTAGAAATGCATTTAATATACAGCCTCAAACATTTTATGCAGAAAATTATATGTAATTACAGTCATTAAAAAGTATCTGTTAGTCAATAATATCTTAAAAATTGCAGCAAACTCAGGAATGTCCCTTTAAGCCAATGCTACCAAGTTCCTTACACCATATCAGATTTGTTACCTTAGGCACTTTAAACATTTTACAGCAGTTTTAAAGTGGTACCTTTGAAAACAGATATTAAAATCAAGAAAGAGTCCCTTAAACCAATGGCAGTAATGTTTATCCATCATCACAAATCTGCCATTGGTCAAGCCCCTGTCAGACGGCAATTCATACTGCAACCTCAGCAATTGTTATCGGTGTCGTCGTTAAGTTTGTATTGACTTTTAGAGATGGGTTCTTGCATCATCGTTAAGTTTGTATTGATTCTTAGAGATGGGTTCTTGCTCCATTGTTAGGGTGCTCGCTGAGCTGCTTTGATTGTAGGCTCGAAACTCATCAATGGACCCATTCTCTCATTGGTTTTTTGTTTCTGTGTCTTCCAGTGCTGTGGTCTATGCTGTTGTGTCTGTGGGAAAGTGCATATATAAAAGATCCCTTACTGCTAATGGGGAAAATGTGGTGTAGATGATTAATCGGGTGAGACATAGCCCAGTGGTAAAAGCATTTGCTTGATGTGCGGTCGGTTTGGGATCAATCCCTGTCGGTGGGCCCATTGGGCTATTTCTAGCTCCAGCCAGTGCACCACGACTAGCACATCAAAGGCTGTGGTACGTGCTATACTCTCTGTGGGATGGTGCATATAAAAGATCCCTTTCTGCTAATCAAAACGAGTAGCTCCTGAAGTAGCGACAGCAGGTTTCGTCACAATATCTTTGTGGTCATTAAATAAAATGTGTTGAGTGCATCGTTAAATAAAACATTTCCTTTCAATTATTAATCAATGAGTACATTCTAATGTTAAACATCACACATTTCTCCCCACCCCACCCCATATATGTGTCATAAATAATGCTGTTAATTGATTAATTACCTAGGCAAAAATAACGGGTGAGGGGGGAGTAGAAAAACAAATTAGGGTACAGTAATAAAAAGTTCTTTTACAGCTAGAAAAAGGGGAATTTCTAAGCTAAATTAGTGTTTTTCATATTTTGTGTGGCTTCTGTACCCCCCCCCCCCCCAATAGTTGGTCTGAAAAGCTGCGATATGTGCTGTATCATTTGTTAACCAGAAAGAATGCAGTTATGATGAAAGTGGGTTATTCTCTTGTAAAAACCCATTGTCACAGTTAACATTTTGCCAGTTGGCCATGAACCTCCAGCAGATGACTGGCATTGTGTGACATGCATATCAGTATTGATTATGTGTGTGTATATATATTCATGTTTTAATAAGCTAGAATTACATTTGATTGAACACTGGAATCGGGTAACACATTAGGCTGGAAACTGACAGGAGATAGGAAGCAACTGCCACTCATCATACACAATACGTTTCCTGATAATCAGTTCTCACTGGCAGATTTTTCCCTCCATCTTACTTTTGACAGTGTTTCAGATATGTCCAGAATTCCTAATTTTTATGAGTGAGAATATAAACCATAATCTTTTATCTCCATTTGTCTCTGAATGTGTCCCACATTGCTATTTAAAAGAAAATCACTGTCTAAGTGTAACAAGTTGTGTAATGTCCAAGGTCCAGTTACACAAAATATTGTAAGCCTAGTTTTACACGTAAACATAAATCTACGACTAAATGACAATTGTTATTACTATTATAGTTGATGCAAATGAACAGTCAGTATAATTGCTAATAGCAGATGTATACATACGACCGGCCTCGGTGGTGTCGTGGTTAGCCATCGGTCTACAGGCTGGTAGGTACTGAGTTCGGATTCTAGTCGAGGCATGGGATTTTAATCCAAATATTGACTCCAAACCCTGAGTGAGTGTGAATATAAACCGCAAGGCTCAATGGGTAGGTGTAAACCACTTACACCGACCAGTGATCCATAACTGGTTCAACAAAGGCCATGGTTTGTGCTATCCTGTCTCTGGGAAGCGCAAATAAAAGATCCCTTGCTGTTAAACTAAAAGAGTAGCCCATGAAGTGGCGACAGCGGGTTCCTCTCAAAATCTGAGTGGTCCTTATAACCATATGTCTGACGCCATATAAATGTAAATAAAATGTGTAGAGTGTGTCATTAAATAAAACATTTCTTTCTTTCTATTAAGTGTTATTGTTTATGGATAAAAAATAATTCAAAATAAAGTATGACATTTTAGTGTTATTATTAGCTGTATGATTCAAATAAAACATTTCTTTCTTTCTTTCTTTTTACACTTTTGATGTTTAATAGTGAAATATGCCTCGGACTTCTTTCTTGAGTTGCTTCTCAGTTTTAAACATTTAATTTGTTTCCAAATTAGAATTTGAAAAGCACAGACTGCTTCCCACTCGACAATGTTAATGAATTTCCAATGTGACACACAGTGCTGACATAATAATGGTGATTTAAATCTTCTTGTCACGTCATGCTCAGCATGTTAAATTAATCATGACATGAGAGTACTGACTGTATTTACATGTTTACAGTGTACACACACCACTGTGCATTCCTGCCTCTAATTACAAACAAATCTGGTATGAGCATGCATACATGTATGTCACAAGTATAACGACAATGACATGCTTTCATGGGGAACTGTTGTGCTGCAGATGAGTTTTATTGTCATTTTAATTAAGGTCTTATGTGTGATGATCATAGCACATACCTTTATTTGGATTAGATTATTGGTTAGTAAAAGAAATGTTGGTAGAGCTAAGCAGTTCACTTATTATGACGTATATAAGGCCATTGTGTGTGGTGTCCTTTTTGTGGGAAAGTGTATAGAAAAGATTTCTTGCTGCTAATGATGACATTGAAGTCAAAATTATGAAAAATCTAGTAGCCAATGATTAAATACATGAATATGCTCTATTGCATGGTGTCATTAAACAAAACAAAATTTAATTTTTATTCTCACATAGAAACCCAGGGCTTTAGACCTCACTAATTTGGGCACACACCGGAGACTTCTGTCTTTTCTGAGTGCAGGACAATTGTTTTAGTTCAGTACTGTCATTAACAGCTGCTGTAGAGTTGTCAGTATTCAGAAATGCATTTCTAGCTTTTTTAATGTAATTAATCTTAACATTTTCAGTGCTTTTGAGATGAAATATTTTGAGGTCAGCATCTTTGTGCTTAATTTGGGCGTGATTCCAGCCAGTGCACCACGACTGGTATACCAAAGGCTGTGGTATGTGCTATCCTGTGTGGGATGATGCATATAAAAGATCCCTTGCTATTAATGGAACAAAAGAGTAGCCCATGAAGTGGTGACAGCAAGTTTCCTCTCTAAATATCTGTGTGGTTCTTAAGCATATGTCTGACGCCATACATGTGTATAACCGTAAATAAAATGTGTTGAGTGTGTTGTCAAATAAAACATTTCCTTCCTTTTATACAGCTCTGATAAGTATCGATCAGTATAATTTATTTTATATGCTTACTGAAATAAATACAATTTTCAGCAAATCTATATAGAGGCAGTGTCTGCGCTTAACTCTTTTTTTTCTTCAGTTGCCATCCCGAATAATATTTTCTAAAAAACAAACAATATTGAACAGCTTATAAGAGAAAACATGAAGACAAAAAATCGGTCGCCAGGCGGGCAATCTTACTGTGGGTTTTTAGTCGCCCGTCGTCGTCTTCAGTCGCCAGGGGCGATTGGGCGACCATTAAGTTCGAACCCTGTAGAGGATAACATGAGAAAAACAGAATAAAGAATTAAGCAAACATTTTTTTCTGTTTATTATTGGAAATAAACCAGTTACATACCTGTAATTTTTATTGTAATACATGTAGTCATATTGGGATTGGGATGTTGTATTTAGTACCAAGAAGGTCATTGGTCATGCTAAAATCACCCATGGCACATTATACCTATATGTTATATTTGTATAATTTTTTTTTTTTTTAAATTTAATGTTAAAATTTTAATTACATATAACTGGCTCCTGTATGTTGTGTATAATTTCATGTAAACTTACTGATCAGCTGTCAGTACCCGGTATATCCATAAGTCACATCGTTGACTAAATTACACTTGCATGAATAATCCTATTGTGTCTATATGTCCTGACAATTGTATATCAGTATTGGCTGTTGTCATGTTGCTTCTTGCACACCTTTTATGTGTTCTGATGATAAAAGCCAGAGATATGTAAGAAATAGGTAAGTAGGATAGGACATCACAATAGCGTAATTTAGGTTCAAGCATGCCTCTTCCGGGTACAATCTGACTTAACCAGTGACTGGGTCCAGGACAGTTCTAGTAAATAAATGTATCTTAATGCAGCTCATATATATATTGCAAACACCATAGAGATCATTTTTGGCAAATGCTTTTGTTAAGTTAGAGTTTTCATCTTGTTAAATAGTAAAGATTCTGTATGGAAGATGCATAATGTTGACTATCCCTCGAAAAGGCTGTGTTGTGTGCTGCTTTGTTTGGGGTGGAAAATCCCTTACTACTAATGAAAAACAAAGTAGCAGGTTTACTGTTAAGATTGTTTAAGATTGTACATCCGGTAGCTCATGATTCATTAATGTGCTCTTATGGTTCATAAAAAATCAACAAAAAACAGAGCTCTCAAAAATACCCAGTCTCCGGCGATTTGCTGCCGCCTGAAACAGCTTTTGCCGCCGCCTACTTTTCGTTGATGGAAAAAAAAAGTGCTTTCTCTTCTTTCATAAAGTCTCCTACAAAAGGGATCCAAACAAGGTGACAAAATAGTTGTTTATTTGACTGATTTTCGCTAACAGAGGCCATGAGAATGCATCTCAGAGGTTCGAATTTTCAAATGTTTCTTGGGGAGGGCCCCCAGACCCGCCGCTTTGCCCTCTGCTATCATCACTGTTGTAGCCTGCTACTTCTTAAACTATTGAGGGCCCTGCAAAAAACCAACAACAAATATTCAAAACTTGCATCATATTCATGAAAGTTTTGATGTTCTCTAGTGAATTATATGTTCCAGGAGGTGTGGGATGTATCCCAGTGGTATAGCATTCACTTGATATGCAGTCAGTTTAGAATCAATCCCCATTGGTGGACCCATTTGAGTATTTCTCATTACAGCCAGGGCTCCACAACTGGTGTAACAAAGGGTGTGGTATGTACTGTCCTGTCTGTGGAATGGTGCATATAAAAGATCCCTTGCTGTTAATCAAAAACAGTAGTCTATGAAGTGTCTACAGCAAATTTCTTCTATCAATATCTGTCTGACCCTTAACCATATGTCTGACGCCATATAACCATAATTAAAATGTGTTGAGTGCATCATTATATAAAACATTTCCTTCCATATATGTTCCACGAAATAATAATATTGGTAATTATTTATCACAAATAAAAATAGCCAAGGGACATTGCAGCTGTGATGTGAGACCTTTAATGAAAGGCTAACTAGCATGTCAAGCATCTGTATTGTCAATAATTATCTTTTGTACCTTCCTATACACAGTCCAAGGGACAATATTTCGAAATCTGAGATAACCGGAAGTCGGTTCACATGGTTTTTACCTTGGTATCCAATTGTTCGGTTAAGTGAATTATATTTGCGTAACCTGTGGATCACCAGATCAGTTACCTCAAAGTTACGTTGAAATTATCTTTTAAATACATAATTTTTAGCTCAAACATGAAGTTAAAACAAAATAACAAAAAGAAAATGTTTTATAAAACACTTTTTTTTAATACCTTAGCCTTCCATCGCAAGTTACAACCGTTGCAATACTAGTAGTATGCCTGCATGAATAAACTTCCTGTAATTGTGAAGTTTGCAAGTTTGAATTTCTGAATGTCTACAGGTCATGACGTAACCAATTTGCGATTCATGTAAATTTAATTTTGTGTAACTGACACGCAAACAGAATGGCAGTTTGCGTGAAATATTGTGCCCTGCAATCTGGAGTCGAGTGATATGAGACCTTGAACGAAAGACTTATTAGCAAAGGGCTCATCAGTGTACGGCATGTCAAGCATCTGTATTGTCAATAATTACCTTTTGTACCTTCCTATACACAGTCTGGAGTCGAGTGATAAATGTTCAATAATGTATCTATTTATTTCCATGAACAAAATTACTTGTGGCTCGGTTGCCATGGTAAAACATTATCTATCGTGAACCTTTTTGTAAAAGGATCCCCAGTATTCTCATATCAGAAGAGAATTACATATGTTATTTATGCTGTGTGTGAGCTATTTATTTGGTAATCAGCCATTCTGCAAAAACATAATCGAGAGCACGAACCTTATACAAACCCATTGATTTTCTTTTATTGATTTCCATATTTATTGTGTATGGCGAACTTGTTAATATGAAATTGGATTGAAATGGTTAAAAATGAGTTAAATTAACATGGCCATTGGAAGATGACGGTGACTAAAATGGGGCAGTAATGCTGCAATTTAACTTTCAACTTGGAGGCAGGGCTCGAACTTAAGAATTTTTAAACAAATTAAAAAGGGTGAAACAACCCACCAATGGCAATTTGAGCCTGCTTATTGCAATTTTTTTAAAAGTGACATAAATAAATATGACTAAAAGGTTATTTTGCTGTATGTAAATATTACACATGTGAAAATGTTAAATATTGACAGATGATGTACACAAGGTGTATATATGTTTTCATTGTTGAGGAATTTTACTGATGGCACGTACAGAAGTGACATCGGTAATCCTCTACCTACGGAAATTTATATCAATGACAACAATTGCTATCCGTGTCGTCGTTAAGTTCGAGCTCTAGGGAGGGATGTATTATCTTGGTACATCTGTTAAAATGGTTTGTATATGAAAACAAAGGAATATTGAATGTTACTAAAACACATTTCAAAAGACAGCTATTAAGTGTGAACAAAAACACTTGGTATAGATAGTGGAAATGAAACTGGCCATTTACTTCCATAATGCTTTAAAATGCATCTCGGAGGTCATGATTTTTCACACTATCCCAAAGTAGCATCTCGCCCAGTGAACATTAATTATCTTATTTCCAGCAAGCCATTTTCCAGTTATAATAATTAGTGACTTACAGCTATTCATATTAACTTTTGCATTTTCCACAGACAGGAAACATGTATGCCATAATCTTTGATAAAACAGTGGCAGGACATGATCAAGAAGGAGAAACAAACTTAATGGCTCCACGAAGCTTCTCTGTTGTAAGAGTATGATACGTAATCATTCTGTGATCAAGCATGACAAATAATCTATAACCGGACTGGTTCATGACTACTGATTGCAGTGTTCACTTTTCTTTTAGCCCGATTCGTTCTCATTCATTTTCGATAATCTTTTTTTCTTTCAACATAAGTTAGCTGAGAGGTGAGGGTGACCCAGGGCTCAAAATAGGAAGTAAAATATGGCCTGCAGTATTTGGTTTTTAAATAGCAAGTTTATATAAATATATTCTTCTAAGAAAACATATGGCCTGCCGGCAATAAGGCTGTACAGGGCGAAGGGAGGTTTTTAAATAATGTGCGAAAAAATAGGATGTCTGAGATGTATTTTATAGAATTAAAACAAAATAACCACAAACTATATAGCAGAAGGAAGAAATGTTTTATTTAACAACATACTCAACACATTTTATTTATGGTTATATGGCGTCAGATATATGATTAAGGACCACACAAATATTGATAAGAGGAAACCCGCTGTTGTCACATCATGGGCTACTTTTTTCCGATTAGTAGCAAGAGCTCTTTTATATGCACCATCCCACAGACAGGGTAGTACATACCATGGCCTTTCATATATACCAGTGGGCCCACCAATGGGAATCAATCCTAGACTGACTGTGTATCTAGCAATCGCTTTACCACTGAGCTACGTCCGCAGATGAAATAATTGTACATTATTATATATCTCGTTATTTTGGTGGTTTCAGCAGGTGATAGAATTTCTATATCAGTAGCAGAGCTTTCTCCTGAAATACAAGCCATAGGATTGATTCATATTTTGTGGACTTACCTGATGTTTTTTGTGTGTCTTTTCCCAATCAGTACCCCACAATTGGCACATCAAAGGCTGTGGTGTGTGTTATCCTGTTATTGGGGGAAATGGCCAAAGTGACATTTTACTGTTAAAATAAACTATGAATGTGAGACACCAAGGAGAAATTGTTTAAAATAAGCTGAGCTATTAAAGAAACATCTTTTATGTATTACAGATAGGCTAATCTAGTGACTAATAAGCTGCCCTCCTGGGTGTCATTAACAAACAGTAGTAATCTAGATGTGTTTGTACATGAACACCACATGCATGTAAGAACTGTTACATTCCAGTGCTGTTTGGTTGGTTTTGCAGTTGAAAGTTATTTTTTAGTTTTTTTGGTCCATATTAAGTTGTCATTATGTGTAGACATCATGTACTCTTTCAAACACACACTGTTGAAGTTCACATTAGTGGTACATCAGTCACCGAGGGTTGGTTGTGTCAACATGTGCAGAGAAACGTTTGTACAGCCCGACTGCGCTCGGCACAATGGCATTCCTGTGCAGTTGGTCATAGCTGGGATCCACCTGTCTGGTCCGTAGTGGACGTGCGCTATTTGCCAGGCATGCCTTATTTGCAGCAGGAGCTGTTACCTTTTCACAAGCTTTAATATTGGTGGACAAAGTTATGCATTGATACTGTTTCTATAATCCATTTGGCCACTGTGTGTAAAGCAATTACTGAATAAAGAAACCGTTAATAGCTCGGTATGATGTAGCCATGCAGAGACAAAACCCAATTCATTATTGTCAGTTTTGTGAATTTTCTGAATGTAACTTTGAGGAAGTCATGCCTGGACATCGTGCCGTTATTGTTTATTGAAAAACAAGAGGATATTAAATCAAGATTTGTCCATCTGTTTGTCTTTCTAGTCCGCTTTCTGACCCATGTCATGTCATGTCATAGGGTTTTACGTACACATTCAGAACAAGCCCAGAACAGGAAAGGTGGGGGTGGGTGAGGAGGGGCCGCCTGCACTGGCAGGTGCAAGGGAGCACCAGCAGCCCGACAAAGTCGGTAGCAGGTGGGTGTGGGTGGTGGTGGTGCTGTGGAATTTTTAAAGAAGCAGTTAATATGCCAAAGATAAAAAAGGTGCACAATTTTGATTGAGAAATTTTTACGCAATTTTGAATGGTCAGTCAAAAGGAATGTTTCCGGAGCTTGTATAGGTTTTGATTTAGTAAGTCGAGAGTAGCTCGTTAATTTAGACCTAGTTGTTCTGACCCACATTTCTTTCCACACTTTATAACCACATGTATTGACAGGCACAGATGATATATTTCAGCCTCAGGCAGCCTCAACAAACGATTATGTGTCTAACATGTGAGAACCTACATGTACGTGTATCTTGGGATTGGCAGTGTTTTGTAGATGATATATAGAGAATAATACATGAGTGGCCGTTAAATACTATTTATCTCACAACAAGAGGTTTTAAAATGTATCCAACGGACATGAATGTAATATTCTATTTTCTTACATATCCTCGAAAACCAGGTTTTAAGCAAATTTAACATCTTTTTTGACTAACATATATTTACAACCCTTTGCACTCATAGATGACTTAAACTACACGCCACAGACACATGATTGTCAGGTTAACTATATGTCAAAAACGTATGTCTTGAAATTGTTAACAAATGTACGTGTGTAAACAGGGTATGTACTACCATAAATAAAGCATAGTGTTCTCACCGACAGGT
>JAECMU010001336.1:8131-18220 GCA_016106625.1 Dracogyra subfuscus | reverse complement strand
TCGACATAACCATATGTCCGACGCCGATATAACCGTAATTGTAATGTATTGAGTGCGTCGTTAAACAAACCAAAAAAACAACCAAACAACAACAACATTTGTTTATAACAAGTAGTGCCCCCACCAACCCCACCCTCCCTCCCCTAGATTTTGATCAAGGTTCGGCCATGAAAAAACACTTATACGTAACTACATACGCTTTAAAAAAAAAAAATCTCATGCACCATTACGTTAAAATGCTCCCACTATTTATTACTTGCTGAATGTTGAAAAGTGTTTTTCCTGTTGACATGACATGTTTCCAAAATATTAATTTGAAGCTGTGGCAAATTATCAAATGAAAAATAAAAACCGATTTAAGCAATACTACATATACACTGTTTTATTAACATTAATTTCCATGCACCATTACGTGAAAAATACCCCCACTGCCTTTTAGTTTTTTACCCTTTGTGTTGTGGACGTTGTTTCTCTGTTGACATGACTCTGTTTAGACAATCGTCTGTGAGTTCCCACGAACTGTTTGTCAACAGGTAAGTCAATACACCAGGTGTCATTAAAGCGAAATGTAAAATACAGCTAACTGTATTGAGAGACCACTCACTATGCACGAAACCTGTGTGAGCCGGCGACGGCAACGCGAGTCATTGAGTCGGATGTTTTGTCTACGAACCAGCTCCCAAGTTCAGCCAGCGAACGTTTCACTAACGTTCGCGAAAACTACTTGATTGGTTCCCTACGTGGACATATTGTTTTTTTACTGTGAAGCGCATACACCAGTCTAGCAGACGTTTTTTTATATTTCCTGCTCGATCTGGCTGAACGCAGACCCAGGTGTCCGGCACACTGTAACACCTTTTTTATTGTATCGATCAAACGGACAAATCCGTCCAGTTGGTCGCTCGAAGAGGGTCAATGAATGTTTGATATGCATACTCATAAACATGGACGGGCGGACAATGCGCTCAATGAGTGTCCAAGGGGTATTCTTTCCGCTCAAGTTACCCCCAAAGGCAAATTTGTCCAGTCTTACCACCTCTTGAGTCTTAAATCATGTATCTTAAGCATCGTGATGACATTTTTGACATAAACAAACCCATCCGGACAATGGCGCCAGCTCACTGTGTTATAATACAAAACTGAAATCTTACCTGGTTTTATATTAAGGCAAAGAATTGGCCAGTCGTGTGTGTGTGTGTGTGTGTGTGTGTGTGTGTGTGTGTGTGTGTGTGTGTGTGTGTGTGTGTGTGTGTGTGTGTGTGTATGTGTGTGTGTGTGTATGTATGTATATATACACACACGTATCACTGTGGAGATATTCTGATATCATCAAACTCATCCAGACAATGGCGCACACACACCATGTTATATGAAACTAAAAATGTTAGCTGGATTCATATTAAGTCAAATAACTACCCAGTAGGAATTGTTATTTATTTATTTGTAATAACAATGTTATATGGTGACATTCTGGTATCAACTAACAACACTGGCAGAGAGAAAACTGAAATTTAACTTAATTTTTTTTATTAGAATTGTGCTATACCTACTAGTATAAGATTTTTTGCGCCAAATGTATAGTTTCTCTCACTCATGTTAATATGAATTTAACGATATATGATATATTAATTTACAATCGTTTATGTAGAATTGCATAATGTACCTTATGAATATATCAAGACGAAAATATTTTTTTTCTTACGTAACAAATAAAATCCTCGGTCCACTCTAGTTGTAAAACAATTCTAACCAACCACTCCACCTCTTAAAGTTCATGACGCGTCCATTAGGAAGTTGTCTTCCATGTAACATCTCTGTTAAGAAAGAGAGAGAGAGACAGATAGAGAGACTGTTTTGTTTAACGACACCACTAGAGTATATTTATTAATTAATCATCGGCTATTGGATGTCAAACATTGGGTAATTCTAACACATAGTCATCAGAGGAAACCCGCTTAATGTTTCCATTAGCAGCAAGGTATCTTTTATATGCACTTTCCCACAGACAGCAAAGAACATACCAGGGCCTTTGACCAGTTGTGGTGCTCTGACGTAAACGAGAAATATAAAAAAAACAATCAGTTGAATGGATCCACCGATGTGGTTCGATTCTGCGACGCAAGCACCTCAAGCGAGCGCTCAACCGACTGAGCTAAATCCATTTGGATGTTGCCTTCTATGTAACATCTCTGTTAAAAAGTAATTTTTAGGAGATCCTTCAGAATGACGTCATAGACCACATGTGCAAATGTGACAACAGTGAGACAAGACCGAGCCCTCGTCGCCGCACACATTAGGATTATTGAGCTGTTTGCTCGTTTGTCCGAGTTAATCGTCGCATTCCATATTTGTTGTTTAATAACTCTTTTAATAGTTCTTATCGACTGCCTAATGTCCACACCCACACGAATAGCGTCCTTCAAGTAGGAGTTGAAGATATTTCTGGACACTTTAAAAATACACATTAGGTGTCATATTATTATTTTCATTTTCATGAATAGAAAGATTTGTAAATGCTATAAATACAATGTGTAAAAAAATTGGGAGAGAAGGTTTTTTTTTAAGGTGAGAAAAAAGATAACTTAAATGTTCCTTTCATTTCGGTGTTAAGCCAGTCTTTGTTTACATTGTTATTATCTTCATCTTGATAAAAAACACACTATATTTTTAAAACCAAGAAAAACCCTTAGCAACGTTCCGTCGTCACATCTCACAAAGCACGTTTACATACTTATGCCTCCATACAGACACATAACATACAAACACATACATATGCATGTACTCTGACATACACACATGTGCACACATACACATATACACACATATACACGCAATCACAATCACACACACACACACACACACGCACGCACGCACGCACGCACGCACACATACATACAGACAGACAGACGCACGCACACATGGATACACAATACATAATCACATACACACATAACCTTGTTGTCGTCGTTGTTGTTGTTTAACTACGAAACTACTGTTACGCTGATTATGTTGTTGTCATCGTTGTTTAACTAAGAAAATATTGGTACCATGATTTCATTGTTGTTGTTGTTTAACAAAGAAAGTACTGTTACATTGAATTTGTTGTTGTTGTTGCAGACGACGAAGAAGAAGCGGTACCGGTTCTCGCTGCTGCTGGACGACCTCAGCCACACCGACAACGTGGCCTTCAAGACCATCCTCCTCGAGTTCATCAACTGCCTCATCATTTACACCAAGAAGACCGAGGACCGCATCCGTATCAGAAACGAGTTTTACGGTAAGGCATTGTGGGACATTAATATTTTATTTTTCGTCTGTCTTCTTTAAAGGGACATTCCTAAGTTTGCTGCAACTTTTAAGATGTTATCGACCAACAGAGACTTCATAACGATTGTAATTGCATATTAAGTATATTTTTCTGCAAACTCGGGAATGTCCCTTTAAGATCATTTTACTAGTTATTAGGCAGTTAAATATTTTCAGCTGTTATAAATAGTTTAACTAAGCCGTTTAATCACTCATTATATACAATCTGAAACATAAAACAGTTATTACAATCGAAATGGTATCCAGTGGATGTGCAGACAAATTCATGACTTCTGTTGGTGTTTGTTGTGACTCCAGAGGTATTTTATGTAAAGGTGAAAAGCTATGGCATAATGCACCTCAGAAATTAGGTTCAGTGACTTTAATGATAATGCAATTTATTAATAATACAATTTTGCACCAATATGTAAACAAACACCCATTGGCACCGCATTTTATATGTCATTACATATGCGTTGATTTTATGCCCTTTTCTCGTAAAAAACACAAGTTTGAATGTACATTTACATGTTTATTGTTCAGATTATACATCTTATTTATTATTTTTCTGTTAGATATATTTTGTGTTTCTGTATATTAGTACGAATAAAATTGGGTGAGAAAAACGTTGAGACACTAAATCATCTGTGATTGATCATTTCGTGTTGTAATACTCCATGGGTCAAGTCGTGTTTATTGTATTTAGAGATGGTGGAAAAGTTCCACCTTGGTTAGCAGTCACTACTACAGATGTATAACGGAGATATGCTGCAACCGCTTAATTTATACAAACACTTCACACACAAAAAAAGGCTTAGTGTAGTGGGTCGTAGTAAAGAGTTCATGACAGCATCGTTGCTTTGCCAAATTAAATTTGAAATGTTGACCAAAGTAAATGAACAGTTCTCCTGCTGTGTGTGTGTGTGTGTGTGTGTGTGTGTGTGTGTGTGTGTGTGTGTGTGTGTGTGTTTTCTCGCCGCATCAACACCAGAATGTGACAAATAAACACACAAATCCGAGTCTTTCTTCTAAATTGTAGGTTTTAACAATGAAGTCCGTTCTGGTCATTTTGCCCATGTTTATTTGGCCACAGAGAAGTGTTACGGGCGCACTGTTGACATTGGAAACCCACGTATGTCCATTTAGTGTGACGTGCTCTGCTATCGGCCTTGTCTGTGGTTCTTTCACAAAGCGGACATCGTAAAAGTACAAGGCGTCGACGTTTTACACGGCTTGTGACGTCTGTGTCAAAAAGTGGCAGAACCCTGTTTTGTTGGCCAATGTGTTTTTTTGTTGTTGTTTTTTGCTTTGTTTTTTATTAGCGTTTGGTTTACCTGCCATCACTAAGTTCCTTGTTCTAAGTTCCATAAATACACACAAAAGAGAAATAAATATGTTTGAAAAATCTATAAATCTGTTATAAAATCATATCTGCCAAAAGAGAAAGGAAGAAAGGACATGCTTTATTTAACGACGCACTCCATACATTTTATTTACGGTTATATGACGTTGGACATATGGCTAAGGACAACACAAATATTAAGAGAGGAAAACCGATGTCGCCACTTCATGGGCTACTCTTTTCGCTTAACACCAGGATGACTAGAAACACTTCGGTTCTACGGAAATGGATATTATAAACAATACAATATACAGAACGTTTGATTTCAGTGATCATATACGTCTCCAATAGCGAACCAAAAAAAAATGCTGTGGTTTAAAAAAATAGACTATGTCCCTTTAATTGATTATAAGGAAGAAAGTATATCAACACGAATGAAAATGTTTGTATTCTTTAAGCGACCTTTCAAGGCACGCGTGTCGATATACGTATTACACTGTAAGATTAAAGGTTAAACTGAAATGGACAATACGCAAATTAAAAAAAACCCGAATTGTTACTTAACGTAAACGTTCATTGCCAGCACTTGACATTTATTTGATGAAGTCTGCGAAGTGCGACCCATGAGACGAGTGGACCCGTTTAGAATAAAGTCAGTTTATTCCAGGCAGCAGGTTGTTTTAACAGAGCCAATAGTGCAAATAACAGCGCTAATTACACGGTTTTCACGTCCTGACCTTACTCTTGGGCGTTACATTAGACTGGTGTTCTGCAAACACATCTTTTCCCGTCAGTTGTTCGCTGGATGTCAGTGTATCCTCCGCCGCGTTCACTCTAATGGTTGGATTATACCAATTAAAATCGCATAGGCGACAATGTTAATGTTTGTGTTTAAAAACACTATATGCAATATATCAGCCAAACTATGACCCATAAATATCAGTACTACAACCCCTACCTCAAAGTATTAGCTGCAAAAAATGGTATCTTTTATGGTTCATTTTCGGTATAACCAGATGTTTCTACAAAACCCCTAGTTTCGCACAACATTCTTGTAAATTCTTTTTTACAGGTACCCCACACATGTTCCAAGCACATGGCTACTTGACACGGTGGTACTACATCAAATACAATTGCACACAGTTTTAGCCCAGATGAAACTGATTTTTGTTTTTACAACCGACACACTAACATTTATAACCAATCACAGGACTTGTAACTTCTCTATCAAACGTTCAGTGTACCGCGAACTTCGACCCAGCCGGAAATTAATTGGTTTAGTGCTATCTATGATAGAAGTATAATATTATTTCTGTGATACTGAAAAATATATTGAGATGAACCTTGCCTCTACTTTGCATTTGTCCCATGAATACTGTTTCAAAACACAGTTGTTTTATTTTTATTATTATCATTATTATTATAATCCATGAAAATTGTACATATCATGATTGAAAAAATAAGATATTCGTTTATCCATTTGTCAAAGACAAACTTAGTGTCTTTTACAAGAAGGGAGATACTTTTGATATGCATATAAACGAACATAAAAGCTATGCTATGGCATGTAGAGAATACTCATACTTGTTTGTTTATCCATTTATCAAAGTCACCTTAGTTTCCTAAATAGATGGAAGATTCTTTTGATATTCATTTAAACAAACAATAATTGTTGTGGCACACAGAGCATAACCTTACTACATGTATTTTTATAATTTAGTTTATTATGGTGTAAGAGTATTTGTTATTTTTGTCCTTTAACAAGAAAAATGATATAATATATTATGAATTCATTAAGAAAACATACGAATGAGCAGCTAATGAATTTCTTGGCCTACGATTAAATGAAAACATGATACTGACTGAACACATATTTTATTTCTCCTAATTACAAACATTAAATTATATAACAGCAACTATCAATAAATAAATCAATCAATCAATTAAAGTAAGCCTACGATTATACACAATAGAGCCTAGTGGATTAAATTGTAGCACAAATGTAAAAAATAAAATCCCACCAGCAACTGTTCAAGGATTATTTAACGAATACACGGGTGTCATCAGTAAATATATCTGAAACCATGCTAATACTTTGAATAAAAGGGTTGCTTTAAGAATATACAATGTCGGTGTCCATACAACAAATAGGTATAGACGTGAGCGGTTTGCGTTTTTTAGGTCGTAAGTCGCAGGGAATAGACACAGATTAAAAATGCAATTTAGTCGACTGGTTGAGGGATGTTCGCGATGAATACAACTCTATTCATCCCGCCATTGTGTGTGTGTCGTGTGTTGTGTGTCTCTTATATGTCTGTTTTTCTGTTTAGCTGTATTTATAAAGATTCGTGTTTCATGCGCATTTTGACGGTCAGCCAGCCGGCAAGTTCTTGATAGTGCAGATTTCTTTGACAATAATTGAAACGCAGTGTGCTCTCTCGGAAACGAAACTTTTCACTTATAATTGAATAATCTTGAATAAATATAAGCAGGTTTCGCTTTGCTGAGCATAGGGAAAGCAGGTACGTCTGTTTGTTTAAGATGTATTGGAAGAGCAGAGGAGAAAGGATCCCACCAGTGTAAACCAGGCGGGGCTTTAAATATTGAGTACAATGGTGTATGATTCATACGCGTTTCACCAGCTATATCAGGCACACAGCCTGTATGACGAAATACAAAAAAATCACCTAGTATGCTTATTCATGTAGGCTCTTGTTAAATGTGCGTTATCACTATGCGACTTGCAGTAACGATTTGTAACATGTTCTTTGCGGCATTCAAATTTTGCTCATTTGTCGTTGTAGAGGGCATCTAAATTCGTTACGATTTAGCGGTCTTCACAATACTGTTGTTTCTCATATGTTATAAATTGTATATTATGTATATATTCCTCCTATGCCGTTGTACAACGACCCGCGTGTAAATAAATTCGTTTCTTGTCTTGTATGACACGAATCTCTAATATAAAGTTAAACGTGTTAGTGACCAAATACAAACGTTACACGAACTAACGCAAACCTATCCGAAATTCGGAAGTTTAATGTGTACTCGTGTACCCCCATGCCAATAAAATTAAGCCTGTGGTATCAGGTTTAAGAAACTATGACCCTTTAGACATGCGAAATTTCTAAATTTACAATTTATAACACTAAGGACACTGTAGAGCTATTATCACACATAAACAGAGGTTAGAGGACGTTCGAGCTAGTAGCGCACGTGAACGAGATACAAAGGAGCATGTGTATGGTGAAAATTCGTGTAAGAAATCCCATGATGCTTTTCGCTACGAGTAGTCCATTTGTTGGTAGTGAGTCGCCTGTCCCATTCCCGAAAACCAAACATAAAAAAGACAGACCCTAGTTTTTAAACACAACAGCATATTTTTTCGCTATAAGAGCCGCTTGTGATCACTAAAATCAAACATTACTTATATATTTTATTGTTTACATTATCCATTCCCTTAGAACGTAGAAGTGTTTCTGTTCATCCTGGTGTTTCTAATACCAAAAACAAACATGCATTTTTCATAGTTTTAAAAACGCATGTGCATCTGGAGAGAGAGAGAGAGAGAGAGAGAGAGAGAGAGAGAGAGAGAGAGAGAGAGAGAGAGAGAGAGAGAGAGAGAGAGAGAGAGAGAGAGTGGAACGGCCATACCGTATCACTTTGAAAGATCTCTGTTTAGTGGATATACTTCTAGTGTTATACGGGGTGATGGACAACTCCAAGAGATGCTTTATTGATGGAAAAGATGCGGTTCTCATTCATTTTTGTATTCTTTTATTTATTGCAGGACTAAAGCTGCAGGAGGTCCTGAACAAACTCAAGTAAGTAGGCTTTGAAACGAATATAATCCACTTGATTCAGCTTGGTTTAGTACGAATACCTATATAAAACTGCATTTACATCACACAGTTATGTTCAACAACTAAGCTAACTTATTTTTTGTATTAACTTGTTAAGTTTTTGAAAGCTCAAAACATTTTTTATTCTTCATTCTTAAACGAATTCTACTGTCACTTCAATAGTATAATTCTACAACTAGTATCTGCAAACAATTAGTTATGACCGTTTAATCAAGCCATGTTAAGCATTACAAATTTGTAAATGTAACAATATTGGCGTTAGTTGATAATTAACATGGCGTGTGACGCGTCTTGTACTGTTGATGCGTCTGTGTGCCGGTGTTGGTGTTTTTGCCCTGTTCACGGCGCAGTGTGGTTGTTCACAGGAAAGAGGACGACCCGGGACTTGTTCTACAGATCGAACTCTTTGATGAGCACAAGGCGAATGACGAGGAACAACTTCCCGGGAAAGGTGTCGACATCAGCAGCCCACTGGACGTGTTCCATGCTGTTTACAAACAGGTAAATACATATAGTGTATCTCCAGATATTTATAAACTGGCAAATACATATAATGTACCTCCAGATGTTTATAAACAGGTAAATACATATAGTGTATCTCCAGATGTTACAAACAGGTATATACATATAGTGTATCTCCAGATGTTTATAAACTGGTAAATACATATTGTGTATCTCCAGATGTTTATAAACAGGTAAATACATATAGTGTATCTCCACATGTTTATAAACTGGTAAATACATATAGTGTATCTCCAGATGTTTATAAACTGGTAAATACATATAGTGTATCTCCAGATGTTTATAAACAGGTAAATACATATAGTGTATCTCCAGATGTTTATAAATTGGTAAATACAAACAGGTAAATATGTATATTATATCTCATGATGTTTACAACCAGGTAAAGTCGTATATAGTAAAATAGTAAAACTCCTTATGCTTACAAACAAGTAAATATGTATAGTATATCTCCTGATGTTAACAAACAAGTAAATATATATGGTGAATCGCCCGATGTTGGCAATGGCAATGGCAAAAGGGTTAACGTGCACATTCAGAGCAAGCTGTTGTAGCGCACGCCTGACTTGGGCACAAGAGCCGGCCTAGGCCTGCTCCTCCGTATAGGACAGGAAAAGATGAGGTGGGAGGTGACTGCCTGCACGGACAGGTGCAAGGAAGCACCAGCAGTTAAGGTTGGTAACAGGCGAATGGCCTGATGTTTATAAGAAAGTAAATATATATGCTGCTTGCAAATAATTTAATGTATATAGTATGTCTCCTGGTGTTTACAAACAGGTAAACAATTATGTATAGTTTCTAAGTAGATCTTCAAGTGTAATTGTACATATACATGCAGTATGTCGTATGCAGTCTACAAATAGGTGAATAAATACATACAACTTGTCAGAAGCTGTTTACAAACTGGTAAATACATACAGTATGTCACATGCTGTTTACAAACAAGTAAGTATCTATAGTTACGTCATAGATTTGCTAAATTTGCCGTTTGCAGAAATACGCGAGTCTGTGTGGTTTGTGTGTACGTGTATGTTTGTACATACGCATGTGTGTGTG
>JAECMU010001331.1:601-17755 GCA_016106625.1 Dracogyra subfuscus | reverse complement strand
AGGTGGAAGATGAAGGTATTAGTGATCCAGATGTTTAGAGTTTTTTGAGTACGACTAACGATAAATTTATTTATATATATGCAAAGGCCTAACCAGTCGGGATTGTCGACGTTTGAAATGCGTCTGTTGCTAAAATAAACTAATGTATAAGCTTATTATCATTCAGTACATGTTTTAATTATTTTTAATAACTTATTTTCATTATTGTTATTTTTTCTATTTACCCTACGTCGCATAGGACAGTCATGCGTTCTAGTTACATGAGCTTGGTAAATTGTTTTAGCAGTGTGGTTATTCGGGGAATGCCTGTCACGTGACTCAAAATAATACGTCACACCTCTGCTCTCCAAATAGTCGTTATTTTTCTCAGAATTATGGACCGTACCCATAATTCAATTATTTTTATAAAATATCAATAATAAGTGTGATATAGTGGTTATGTAGATGGTCCAATAAAGTACTTTTAGGTACAAATCAAATGTATATATTGTCATACAATTCCTTGTTAGGTCAATAATTAGGTCAGCCATCTGTGACAGAGTGCGTTTAAATGTTTTAGCTAATTTTGTTGAGTATTTATAATTTAACGATATTACTTTATGCTAACATAAACTACATCTGCGCGTGTTAGCATTGTGTGTGTGTGTGTGTATGTGTGTGTGTGTGTGTGTGTGTGTGTGTGTGTGTGTGTGTGTGTGTGTGTGTGTGTGTGTGTGTGTGTGTGTGTGTGTGTGTGTGTTTGTGTGTGTGACAACACCACTAGATCAAAATGTACTAGATGTATTAATCATCGGCTATTGGATGCCAAACATTTCGTAATATGGACATACATTCTCAGAGAGGAAACGTGCTACATATTGCCAGTAGTAGCAAGGGCTCTTTTACATGCTCCGTCCAACAGACATGATAGCACATACTACGTCCTTGATATATCAGGTGCGGTGCTGTGGCTGGAACGAGAAATAGACCAATAGGCCCACCGACAGACTGTACAACAGACGAGCGGTTTACCACTGGGCTATGTCCTGTTCCCATTTGAAAGAATAAATGATCATTTATGACAACATCTGAAGAAATGCTTTCATAGTTATCAATCAAATAAAACCCAATACCTGAATTAATTAATTTCTCGATTGCAATGCATTGCCAATACCGGAGTGAATTAATTTCTTTTTCATGCATCATCTCACAGACAGGATAGCACATACCGCGGCCGTTAATATACCAGTTGTTGTGCACTGGCTATAGTGAGAAATAGCCAAATGGGCCCATTTAGACTGATCACGTATCAGACGAACGCTGACTAATAAGATTTAGTTTTGTCGGTTTGACTAAAATCAACTAAGGGAAATTAGTGTTATGGATTGGACTGCTCCTGTCTCTTAGATGCATTCGGAACGCAATATCTTCGCGTCCAGCTGGGACTCGCTATTATTTCGTCCAGTTTCCGTAATGGACGACACACAGTCTGGGATATCTACTCAATTCAGCATTACGTTAACAGTGTGCTGCCGAAAAATTAACATGTGAGACGTTCAAATATAGACTCCATTATTCACTGGTATTCTGACATCCTGCGTGTATGAGGTATTAAAGAGAGCAGGAAGTTTCGGATTGAGTTGCACTGCTCGTACATGTTTTTAAAAATATATATTTTGTACGTCACCAAGAAATCATTGGCAGTCCATCATCCTCGGTGACGCAATAACAGAACTTTGGCGTTAAGAGTGTTAGGTACTAGGTTCGCTTCCGGGTACTGAATTCAACACAGAATGTGTTTGGGCTGCTTGCTGAAGGTGTTTACGGCCACTACAACGTCATCTCTTTCACTAACCACTAGGGCGGGATGTAGTCCAGTGGTAATGCGCTCGCCTGATGCTTGATCGATTTAGGATCAATCCCAGTCGGTGTACCCATTGGGCTAATTTGCGTTCTAGTCAGTACTCCACAACTGAGATTACGTTATGGTATGTACCATCCTGTCTGGAATGGTGCATATGAAAGATCCCTTGCTGCTAATCGAAATGAGTACGTGGCATGTACAATCCTGGTTGTGAGATGGTGAATATAAAAGATCCCTTGCTGTTAATCGAAAACAGTTGCCCATAGCATAGCTGCAGCGGGTTTCGACTCACATTATCTGTCCAACGTTATAAAACCCTAAATAAAAAATTTGAGGGCGTTGTTTAAACATTTTTGTTTCTTTCATTAAAACCTTTTGATTTCAATATAAAGTTTTTAAAATAAACCTACCTTGATTTCTGTATTGTATCATACTTTCCCCCATAGCTTTAACCTAATTCAGTATTAATAACTAATATATAAACAGTCATTTTGTTAACAAGATATAACGTAAATAGATGACACGATCTTAAGTCACGTGACATTATTTGGACCAATCCAAATATTTATAACAAAAGTGTATTTACATATTTGAATTATGTAAGGTATGTATTCAGAACAGTGAGTTGATCGCCAAACAGTGGACTGGTAGGTACTGGGTTTGCAGCCCGGTACCGGCTCCTACCCAGAGCGAGTTTAAACGACTTTCTCTCGCTAACAACCTTTCTCTCGCTAACAACTAACCATATAGCTTAGGTGTGTGTTCAGGAGCCTTAACTGGATACACGCCAAAAAACGAAATTGAAATGAATTAATGAAATGACATAACATTCTATATTTGTAAACTTTATGGGGCTCTCGAAGATAGAAAGAGTCAGAATTGAAGTGGTAGTTGAAAGTATCAGTGACGTTATATTAATTATAATACAGTCCCTTCTCTAATCCCTATTTCGTCCGAACGCTGGGCTGACTCGATGCTAGGAGAAGTTAATGACGTCCTTGAGATGAGGAAATGCGTTATTTTATTACACTGGGAATTAATAGACCATAAATAATCTATAGTGAGTTTGACAGACGGGTTTGTTGTCTTTTCAGCTAGAAATAATTGTATAATGGTAAACACGCTCAAACGTATAATGGGTTTCTAGGCAGGTTTTAGAGTATGTCCTTGAACAAAAGGAAAATAAAGGAACGTGTTTAAAGATATCTCAGCACATTTTAAAGCTGCATTGTCTGGTTTCAATGGTATACAGTCAGGTTCTAAGTTCAAATACAAGCATAACTGCACTTTTAATTCACTCGCGAGTTGTCGTCATTAACGTATATCGTCAAATGCTTACAAGTCAGTTAGAACAATGTTCGCCATTTTGTAATACCGTACGTATTCTAGCAGTCATGTCATGTCATAGGGTTTAACGTGCACATTCAGAGCAAGCTGTTGTAGCAAGCATTTTCGTCCAAGACAGAAAGTTGGCAGGTGCAAGGGAGCACCAGCAGTCCGACCGGGATCCGTAGCAGGCGGGGGTGGGTGGTGGTGTTATGGAATTTTGAATGGAGCATTTAACATGCCAAAGAGAAAAAGGTGCGCAATTTGATTTGAAGGAATTTTGGAGCGAATTTTGAACGGTCAGTCTAAACTGTAAACGGCAGTAGAGCTAGTATAGGTTTTGACTTTAGTATATCGAGAGTAGCTCGTTAATTAGACATAGCTGTCATTCCTATTAGCCAATTACGTTAGCAGCAGACACGTATGACGACGTTCTAAACCCCGGACTCGTACGCCTTTTATAATACGTGTTGTGGTGTAATTTATACGAAACTAGTTGAACATCCTATATTTCCGTCGTACAGAAGGATTTTGAAAGTCATACTTCAGATATTATAAAAGTGCTTAATAAAATGGTTAAGTTGTATTTATACGGATATTAGTAACAATAAGACTGTGAAAATGAGTCTTGGTTGTCATTTTGTTTTTGTGTTGTTTTTATATGAAGATACTCTTTAAAACTCTAAACATTTTCAGTTGTAGTGAATAATAAAAATTAGCATAACACTGTGTTTAAAAGTGTGAAATACAGGTAGCAATCGAAAGGCGTACGAGTCCGATGTTTATAACGTCGACATGAGTGCTGAAATTGACTGCTATCGTAATTGTCTGCTACGAATTGACTGCTCGGTTTTTGTAATGCAACAATAGCTGAACCGTACTATTTTTAGCCCGCCAAAAGTGTCCTACTTTAAAAATTCTGGGTTTATTTTTAACTTGGAAAAGCGAATGTAGTGAAACAAATTCAGACTGCGGCGTCTTATATGCACCCAACGTAATGGGATTTTTTTAATTTTATATATGCTTAAATAATAAAAAATATTCCGGACAGTGCCGCTTTAATTTACTGCTACTGTTTTGTGTTCAACATGTGGTAACTGCGGTTCTCTCCACAAAAGGCTAGGCTTACCAATTCGCACGTTGTAAGTGCTTTTCTGTCTGTGGGAAAGTGCATATAAAAGATCTCTTGCTGCATTAGGAGAAATGTAACGGGATTCCTTAGATGACTACGAGTCAGAATTAGAAATATTTGACATCCAATAGTCGATGATTAATTAACCAATGTGCTCCAATGGTATCATTAAACAAAACAAAACGTTTTTCACAACATAATAACACACACCGCTGCCTTTTGTTCGCTAGAAGTAACTGTGTAATGGTTAACATGCTTACATTTATAATTGATTTCCGGGCGAGTTTTAGGAAATGATGATACACGTCTTTGACAAGACAAAAGGTATAGAGAAAATATCAGGAACTTACGAACCAACTCATAAATCACGGTTTCTATAATAATAAGTAGTCTTTATGGTGTTTGGTTTAGAGAGTGGGGAAGAAATCCACTGCCTCCATATAAGAAATTTTACCGACTATTCATGTGTTTCTGTCAAGCAAAATCACAAGCACACCAATGCTAGTCTAAGACTATCAACTGTCACGAAGAAGTTGGCTCGGCTTTCGACGGGTGCGCTCAGATTAATAATCGGTCATAGGAGTTGTATACGACGAGAATTGCGTTCTAAGAGCGCTCAGACTAGCGACTGAACGGTCGTGAGAGCACAAACTTGACAACCAAAGTTCTCACCCATTACTGGCCGTCAATCGCTTATTACTGATATTCAACCGACGTCTGGCAGTGTTGAATTGAAGTAGTTCTTTGCTCCGTCAACTTGTCTACTGACATCCAAAAGAAACTTTACAGGGCTTGAAATTCTATCATAGAAAACCAACAAATTGTACGGTGCGATATGAAAGTGTCATGAATTTAAACATTTAAACGTACTTCACGATACATGCAAAGTGTTTGTAAGGTGGTTTTTAAATTGCTTCTTTTTGATTAGTAACAATATTTATCAAATTATTCACATTTTATGTATGTAAAGTTTCAATCCTCATCGACGGACGATTTGAAAAATAAATACATGCATAGTTTATTATGTAGTTTTGTTGTTTTAAAATACGTCTGAACTGATTACAATTAGAAGAAAAAGTAGTCCCGTGTCAACATCACGTGGCAGGGTTTCCGCTGGCATTGACAAACCAAATGAATGTTTATCTAGCCTTCGCCTATTGTCGACGAATTCAGTACATCGAGGATAAATACTCTTCCGAGATCGTTTTCCATAGCCAGACGTTATTAATATTGTGATTGCATGCTTAACACCTTTCACTTGCACACAATTACAGGCCGCATGTTAGCGGGTCATTATCTCTTTTCTCGTCACACAAAATAATTGTTTCTCATTACTGGCCCTTTCAACCACCGAGCGCTTAACCGGTGTTCACGAACTCTAAACTGTCCGTTTTGTCCACCGACAACCACTTCATTAACGCACACGCAATATTCACAGTCATAAACATTGTCCACAGGTGTCCAGTGGTAAAGCGCTCAATCCCCGTCGGTGTGCTGAGTGGGTTATTTCTCGTTCCAGCCAGGGAACCACGACTGGTATATCAAAGGCCGTGGTATCCTGTCTGTGGGATGGTACATATAAAATATCCCTTGCTACAAATGGAAAAAGTTCGCGTATTTGCTCTCTCAGACTATATGTCAAAATTATCAAATGTTTGACATCCAATAGCTGATAATGAATAAATCAATGTACATTTTCAGTTGGCTTTCTCTTCATCGACCTCGGTGGTGTCGTTGTTAAGTCATCAGATTTAAGGCTCGTAGGTTCTGGGTTCGTATCCCGGTACCGAGGGAAGCGTGCTAAAAACTAAACTGGATATATGCACAATAATACGTATAAAAGAATGGATTCCTCTTCATATTCCAAATGACAATCAGCAAAGACAAGTCAGCTGCCACTCTTTTCTCACTTTCCACAAAGCAGGAAGCATGCAGGATAAAACTTGATGACACGCCTGTCCAGTATGAGGACCAACATACACACCTGGGGGTCACTTTTGACCAAGTGGGGTGCTGATCATAACATACTGAAACAAGTCTACCAAGGAGAATTCAGACCACCTCAAAACCAAGCACTCATGATAGCAATGAGGTCAACCCTCTTTGAAAAAAATGGAACAGACCACTGGCATCGTACCCCTCAGCAAACGACGGGACTTCAAGCTCATAATACACACCACTAAGTTCAAGTATTTGCCACAACACTCATTCAAGAAGAGAATGATTTACTAGTATTATTCCTACAACATACCCAAAAGAACTAACTTTCATAAACAGAGCAAATCACTCCTGAGGCAACACAAGGGACCACATCCAGATAAAATCCATCAAGTTAGTACTGTCAGCTGCATCCCCCATAGGAACCACAATTGAACAATGTACAGACCTGCTCAGTGGTCCAACACCTCACCCCTTGAGAGGAACACAGTGAACCATACAAACGAGCCCTGACACAGATATATTCTGATGAATCTGAAAACAATGCAGTGGAAAATTGAGGGGCTGGAATATACATCATGGACCCTAGTAGCTACCGAGAGGAGGCACACTTTCCTACTGGGAGACACTGCACAAACTATGCTGCAGAAGTTGAGGCTCTCACTCATGCTACCCACACTATCAGCACTGGAGAGAAGTGTCGTCGGCCTGACAGAGGCTCTCTCTGACCTCCAGGCTCTTGAAAGCATCAAGCTTGACAGACTTTCAGCAGCCTTAGATCCTATCAGCGGTGTCAACAAAACCGTGCTACAGTGTATGCCTGCTTAATGTGGCATACCAGGAAATGAAAATGCAGACAAACTGGCAAAATTCGGCGCAGCTAAAGAACAGGAGGATAACTGGGTGACATACGAAAAAATTAAATCCCATGTTAAATCTCTCTATAGACCTCACAAACACTCCAATGATTATTACCTGCGGTCCCGTCAGGAACAGGTCATCATTTTCCGACTAAGGACTGGACACAACAGGCTGAACCAGCATATCCATAAAAGAGGTTCCGGCTCATATCTTCCTCCATGTGATCAGACGACCGAACATGTTATCCAAGACTGCCTGGACAACTACAACAATTCTCCAGAAGAAGCTGTACGGCACAATACGTTATCTACAGAGAACAGTATCGTTTATAGTCACTGCTGGCCTCGACGTGTAGTGAACAAGCGAACGAAAAGAAGAAGAATAACAACCTAAGTGATGTCTGATTTCAATTACCAAAAACGGCTTAATTAGTAAAACGCACGCCGTAGTCTTTAAAAACTAGTCTGTTACTTTAATTGTTCATTCATTTAATCATACACTACATCTATCAGTTGTATACATTGTGTTTCATACTGAAGCCAGTCTCCTACAGATATACTCTTGTTTTATGCCCAATACCGGCCATGTCGTTAGTCTTGCGTTTCGTTGACTATATTTCTGTTATTTGATCATCTAGCACTGACACCCAGCCGCGATTCCAATTTTTTTCATTCGGTTTATATATTTGAATGAAAGAATTTGACAGAAGGATTAACTTTCTTTGAAGAAATCGATAGCCAGCGTCTTAATATACAACTTAAAATGATGACTTTTTTCTGGCATATTTGTCAAAAAGATTTCGAGACTGTACTGTTGAATTATTAAATACGGCGGTGTCAAAAGGAAAGTTTGTTCTTGTTTGTGCGCTTGATTAGTCGGGGCTAAATGAAAATGGGTGAGGACAATAGAGGCTAGCGTTTCTTTCGTTAGTAAATCAATACAATTTAAGGCGAAAAAATCAACCAGATATTCGAGTCTTAAACTGTGTTTTCACTGTGTGTATACCATATTCAAGAGTTTGCCAAACACCAAAATCAACCTCTGTATTTAACAATTGAATCGATGCAATTAATGAGCTGCTGTGTAATACAATTTGTGTCCACGTAGTTGGCGCTTGTGTAAATGTTAGGATCCTACTCGGGCGAACAAAGGGCCCATATATTTGCGCGACATTAATTTCCATCAGCATGGTCAATATTTGTGAAGGCTGCGCACAACCTACTCTAACCGGCGTTGCCATGTGATAATAGAAAGTGAGCCGATTTTCGTTTTTATGACGACCATATGGAGAATAAAAACATAAAAAACATTTTTATTGATTTGTAAACGTAGAAAAGCCATTTACAAAGCACATTTGTACTTAATTGCGGTTTTTCTATAGACAAATTATTTTCATTCAATACTCGATGCTAAAAACAAATATGAATGGCATACAAGCATAAATAAAATGTTCGCCAGTTAAATGACAGAGGTTAACGGTTAGTGGTTTGTGGCCTGTGAGAGACAAGTAGTCGTACTGACATTACTCTCTCTGGGTAGGAGTTAGTACTGGGTTGCCAACTCATTTATATACAATCTAATATAAATGGAAATTTACAGAGACTGCACAAATGTTCAACCCTGATAAAATTCACGTAGTATTATTTTTGAAAGTAACATTAACCCACCTCAAGTAACAAATTTGTATTTTGATATCACCTCTATTAACACCTAAGTATTTAGGTTTGACTTTCGCAAATGATGACAAATGGACAAATCACATTTTGAAAATGTATGTTAATCAGCTTCAGCTATGATTTATATTCTAAAGAAATAAGGGCGGGACGTAGCCCAGTGGTTAAAACGCTCGCTTGATACGCTGTCGGTTTGGAATCAATTCCCGTCAGTTGTCCCATTGGACTATTTCTCGTTCCAGCTAGTGCACGACTGGCATATCAAAGTCCGTGGTACGTGCTATCCGGTATGTGGGATGGTGCATATAAATGATCCCTTGTTACTAATGGAAAAGTATAGCGGGTTTCCTCTCTGTAAATGTGTCAAAATGACCATATGTTCGATATCCAATAGCCGATGATTAACAAAATCAATGTGTTCCAGTGGTGTCGTTAAACAAAACAAACTTTACTTATTAACTAAGGAAATACCCTTTAGCATTTAGGTCGACAAATACTGATGCAAATATACACAACTTGTATTCGTCCAGTACTTGAATATGCATCTGACGTTTGTGATGGGTGCTTAGTAATAGATTCCGAAACTTTAGAAAAGTTTCAATTTGAAGCAGCAAGGATAATAACTGCTCTAGCATTGTGTGAATCTAGAAACGCCTTATATTTAGAAACAGGTTTGGTTATATTCTCTAAACGCCGAAAGGCCAAAATGTTATGACCTATGTTCAAAATAATGAATAGTATGGCTCCTATAAGCAGCGTACCACCGACGATTGAACAACGTGTCCACTATAACACGATATCTATTCTTGTTGCTAGAACAAATGTTTTAAAAATGTGATTTATACATTCAACAATTGATCTTTGTAATAGTCTCAAATATAAAATTGTGAGCGAATTTCATCTTTTAAAAAAGTAGTAGCACCGGATGTTTACAAAGTACTCTCATTCCACTCATCCGGAAATCGAAAAGAAAATGTCTACATACCAAATTATGATATAGATCTATATCGTTGTGGACTTACTATGGATCCATAATGTAACTGGGGGAATTACGTTGAAAGTACTCGTCATTATGGCCTTTAATGCCAATTTTATAACCAGTAAAGACAAATTATTTTAACATCTCTAAATAGTTTTGAACCAATTAATCTGCAATTGATATTAAACGGTCAAGACACGTCAAATGATGAAATCAATAAACAAATATTTGAGCATGTTCACAAATACATTAAATAGACACAACGGCGTGACTAAGAAAACCTTATCTCGATCTGCGGAATCATTTATTTGTTGTTACTTTTACTATTGTTATTACTTATTACAATGAATATTGTTTACTTCTACATCTTTTACTTTTCTGTTCTCTCCGTTCATTCATTCGTTTATCACAAATATTTACTTTTATTTATTGATTGATATATTAGAAATTGCAGTCGCCATTGTTGTACAATTTAATGTTTGTCATTAGTAGAGGGCCCGTCAGTTGGATAACCTGTGCTCAATATTGTTGTATATAAGAATTGTTTTTCATTTTTAGGAACATATCGTTGTATAAAAGTCACAAATGGTATAAAATCGCGTAGCGTAGCGAAGCGATTTTATACTACATTTGTAACTTTTATACATCGACAAATTCCTAAAAAATGAGAAACAATTCTTATAATTACAAACAGTACAAGAAGTGTACCTTAAAACACTCAAAAATAACTTCTTTCGTTCTTACCGTCAATCATGTTCTGTAAATAAGCGTAGGAATACATGTATACATACTATTGGAAATTGTCCGTCTAAAAATAAAAATAAGTATTGAATCAACAAAAACAGTGTATATATCTTTATTTTAACTTTTTAGTGACGTCAGCCAATCAGAATACAGTAAATCGTATAAATTCGGAAAGTTTGTAATTACATACACATAACACGCAATAAAATATGTTTTCAATCGAAACTCAGCACCTACTTGTTTTAAAACCGGTAGCGCCTAACCTCTAAGTCACTAAGACTGGTCATTCATTGCTTATTTACACTTACTTGTACTTATATTTATTGTCGTGCTTATATCCCATGAAAGTTCAAGCACGCTGTCCTGGGCACACATCTCAGCTGTCTGTCCAGGACAGTAGGTTAATTGTTAGTTCTCAGTGGTTAGTAAGAAAGAAGAAGGTGTTGTGGCCTTACACCTACCCACTGATTCGTTAAAACTCGCTCTGGATTGGAGCCGGTACCGGGCTTTGAACCCTATACTGAACAGCCTTATGTCCGATTGCGTAACCACGCCGCCACAGAGGCCGTGAGAAAGAAGTCGGTGTAGTGGTCTTACTCCTATCCACCGAGTCGCTACATTAGCTCAGGGTGGGAGCCGGTACCGGGGTGTGAATTCAATACCTAGCAGCCAATGACTTAACCACTACACCAACGAGTCCTGTTTAGTTTCACCCTGCATTGTGGTGTTTAATACCCCGTCCCATGATGCGTACAGAGTTCTGGCAGGACTGCACCGGTCGGCGTAACTTCGATTGCTCCACGTGTACGTAAACTAGAGGGACTTTTGCGACCGATAGTCTGGCTCGACTCGACTCGACGTTTATCTTTATTGCATTCCCACTGTGATAGTTGAATACATAATTAAAGCACGCTTTCACAAACTCGCTAGCTTTAGTGCGTCTCGTGGGAGATAGTGAACTGCATTACTGTACATAGGTATTGACAATTTCTCAATACAAGACTTTCAAATTGGCGTCTGCAAATAAAGAGTTTGCCTACCTAAGGGACAATAAATACGTAAATGCTGATGGTAGTATATGCGCAGTGGATATATACATCTATTCATTTTAATTTATGTTTGTGCTTATATGAAATTAATGTTCAAGCATGCTGTCCTGGGCACACACCTTTGATATTTGGTTTATTCGTTCATGAGAGAGAGTGGCAGGAAGAGAAGGGATAGGGAAGATAGAAATGTTTTATAACGATGTACTCATGGTTTTTCTGCAGTTATATGTTGTCAGAAGATCGACCAACAGACATACATACATATATTATATATTGTGGTGTTTAATACCCATTGTACACACACACACACACACACACACACACACACACACACACACACACACACACACACACACACACACACATGTATGTATGTATGTATGTATGTATGTATGTACATGTATATGTATATATAAGGAAGTGACAGAAAGAGGAGGGAAAGAAGAAGAGAGAATAAAGAGGGGAGAAATAGGAGGGAGTGAGGAAGACGGACAGACAGACGAGATTGTATTGACCTTAGATTCCATCACTCTCGCCACCTGATACCGGAAAGAGGATACGAATCAGTCTTAAATCGATGGAATAACCAGAAGACCGACAACATCGATACATCCAACAATTTACACCTACATATGTGTGTTCATTTAATGCCAAGATTATTATACAAGAAATATCTGATTGATTACAAGAGAGCAATATTATTCATGACACAGATTAAGTTTAGTTATGCAACGTCACAACAGTCAGAATCCGTATCTTGGGATGACCTCATCTTTCTCAAACGCTTGATATATGAGTGAGACGAGATATCGAGAAATGTACCTTAAGTACCTCATAAATATTCCGAAAGCTGTTTTTGAATATTCCAGAAGCTGCGATTTATGACCTATTCGAAGGATGAAATCGTCCAATTTACCGTAACCAGGATTCCGACCAAAATCGACATCTGCTTCTATTGAGAGGAATACCATCTCATTGCTGCCGGTGTAACATGATTTCGACTAATACCGCTTTTACATACTAATACATATAGGCGTATAAGCGTGTTGGCTCCCATGTTTGTAAGGGGCAGACTGATGTTTTCCCGAATTAAACGGAAATGCCTGAATTTTATTCATACTGTCCTTACTGCCAAGGGTCGATACGTAGCCCAATGGTAAAGCGTTCACTTGATGCTCGGTCGGTCTAGGATCGATCCCCGTCGGTGGATCCATTGGGCTATTTCTTATTCCAGCCTTTGCTCCACAACTGGTGTAACAAAGACCGTAGTATGTACAATCCTGTCTGTGGGATGGTGCATATAAAAGAACCCTTGCTGCTAATTGACAAGAGTAGCCCATACAGTGGCGACAGCAGGTTTCCTCTCAATAGTTGTGTGGTTCTTAACCATATGTCTGACGTCATAGAACCGTAAATAAAATGTATTGAGTGCGTCGTTAAATAAAACATTTCCTTCCTTCCTTCCGTCCTTCCGTCCTTCCTTCCTTACCTCCAAACAGCTAAATAGGGTTGCAAAACGAAACACTCTGAATTTTGCCACTAATATTGTGGGTAGAATTATGAAATTTCACAGTGAAAAGGTTTCAGGCAAGCTGAATTTGGTCGAACATCTTTATGGCTTTTGGTCGAATATTTCTATCGTTTTCGCCTGAGTTTGAGGATTTGTTCCAGCCCTGTTTTGTAGTTTTGAATATTAATTTGCGCATATCCACTGTGTTTCTGGTCGTCTTAATGTTTAAGGTAGGTGAAACTGGAATTGATCTCCTAATAACTTTGTGCGTATTGTATAATGAACTTCACTGAAAACGCTCCAGTCAGATTTGTTGTTGAAAAAAGAACATTTTTACTTTTAATTGATTTTGTATTCTGGCAATCAATAACCCGACTATTGTGTTCTTATGCGTTTATGTGTAACTTCACATATGCTGTAGCAATAACAACTGAAAACCGGGTGGTGCGTTTTGAATGGAATTCAGTATATATTAGGAAGTAAAATGTATACATGTACACTGATACTGATATGTAGTTTTAATTATTAAAACAAACTCTGACAGTGACAACAGAGTCAAGTTAAAGTTTGTTCTGTTTAACGACACCACTAGATCACATTGATTTATTAATCGTCGGCTATTAAATGCCAAACATTTTTTACCATTAGTAGCATCGGGTCTTTTATATGAATCATCTCACAGACAGAATAGCACATACCACGGTTTTTGATATACCAGTCGTTGTGCACTGGCTGATACGAGATTTAACCCAATGAGCCTACCGATGGGGATCGATCCCAAACCGACCTCGCATCAGGCGAGCGGTTTATCACTGTGCTACTGTACGTCCCGCCAGTGAAGATACTCTCTTTCAAATGATTGATTTAGTGTCAACGTTTTGTGCACAATCGACAGACTACCGTTATATTATGCAGTGACTATTATACAAACTGTCCAAAACTATGCACAAATGTCTAGACGTTGTGCACAAATATTAATAAAGGAAAGGAATGTAGAGTTTGTTTTGCAACACCTCAACATATTATTTATATGGCGGCTATTGGGTACTGGCATAGCATGTCAGAGAAGAAGCTATAGCTGTCTATCTTAGCAGCAAGGGCTCTTTTATATGCACTTTCACAGTAGAGTAGCAACCATGGTTTTTGATTTACAACTGGTGGATCAATGAGTGCAACACGGAACTATTTCTGAGCCACACGCCGCTTCCTGTTACTGGCAGAGCACTCACTTGGGGTATGATGGGTCGAAGGATCGATCGCCCTGTCTGGACTCCCATTTTCTCAAGTATCAACCAGTATCCCACAACGTATTTCATTTTGTTTATACATTTTGTACTTAGTTCTGTGTTTATATCTAATTAAGGTTCAAGCACTCTGTCCTGGGCACATACCTCGCCTATCTGAGTTGTCTGTCCATTACAATAGGTTAATGGTTAGTTATTGTTAGTGGTTACCAGCATTGGTGGTGTCGTTGTTAAGTCATCGGGCATAAGGCTAATAGGTACAGGGTTCCGAACCCGGTACCGGCTCTCACCCAGAGCGAGTTTTAAGGATTCAATGGATAGGTGTAAGACCAATACACCTTCTTTTATCTCAATAACTACTAACAACTAACAACTAACCCACTGTCCCTTCTTGTCGTTCACTACAAGATGTTTAAAAATGATTATTCTCGAGTTGATTATGGAAAGATTATGCGTGAGGTTGATTAATTTGTAGAAAATAACGAAATATTGTAGTTTCAACTTTGACATAGGACTTTTAAGTCAGAATCATCTATTGGTTAATCTCACCTTTTTTTGTATGTTACCATGCAATTATATAGACGTGTTTTATAGCCATTCCAAAAAAGCGTTCAGCAATCGAAATCCAATTTTTATGGTCCTAACACAGTGTTTGTTTAGTCATAAAACATTCACTTCAAACGGAATGTCCATGTCGGTTGAGACGAAAATAACATCTTTTTATGGGATGGTAACCAGTTCATTTGGTTTTCTAACTAATGGAACTTGTAACGATAAAGATATTAAGTAACAAATGCTGATCAATACGTGTTTATTTTTACTGGACCATCATCCATGTTACTGTTAGGCTACGTAATCAGTTATCGGATCTCTTCCACTGTGCGTCACATGTTTGGTCGCGTGAACTTCCGGGGACAGTTGGAAAGAATAGTTATGGTAATGCATGAGTTGAACCACAAAGCATATTCAAGATAATAAATAACTGGAACAAAATGTTGCTGCTGAATATACATTGCAACATAAATGATGACAAAGAAGTGCAAAAACAAAGAGTAGACATTTATCATTATCATGGTATTTCGTACCTACTACGACTAAATAATACCTTGTGACATTTTAATTTAACATTCCTTACATTTCCTCAAATACTGAATTCAGCCAGACTGAGCGAAAACAAAAACGTTTTTCTGGACTGATTCATGCGCTTTATGTTAAAGCAACTTACCAGTCAAACAGTTTGCGAACGTTTGCGTCGCTTACACTCGTTGAACACAAGGCTCACTTTTAACTACAAAGAAATTGGTGATATAAATGTTAGGGATTACTTAGCACTAGGTATTACGTATCATTTTAAATTGATATTTAAAGGTTGTATTTGTTCTGATCGTATTACTTAATATATGTTTCTCTTCTTTTTTTTAATCTCGAACATAAGCAATATACTGCGGTGGTAACTCCTACATGTCATACAGGAACTTCTACGTTTCTGGATGCAATAATTTAATTAGCTATCCTAGCCTCAATGGCTTATTCAATGTAGTCTGGTATCTGACACTGAGTACCGTTATTGGCTACAGTCTACGACACGCGACGCGGTCACTGGCTAGACTAGCGCGCGGATGTCGCGAGAAAACAGTTGGCTTAGTGAATCCTTAAATGGCACTGACGTCCCTGATTAAGTAATTTAGACAAATCCCATTCTGATGCTATGAGCATCTCCGGAGTCGCCTATCGTCCAATCTAATAAGACAGGTTCTTAGTTACTTCTCACCTCTATTACGGACCGGTCTAAAAGTCACCCAGCAAGATTTGTTCCGTACAAGGCAAACACGCTTTTTACGGCCCGCAGACCTGTGTGTGTTTGTTTGCGTTACGGTTTGAAATCTTTTTTAACACTGCTTACGCGACTGGAAACCACCTTCAAGCTCAATCAAGTGACGGCGCCGTGTCAATGACTAACTCAGCAATACGTCAATCGATATGATCGATTTTTATCGTTTATATTACTAACATAAATAATCTTGTCAACATGAGTTCCGTGCCACTGCCAGAATTGGGAAAACATTGGCCAATGAAAAGTCTGCTTAATAGTGGCTTCACTGGCGCGGTAATTAATGATCAAAAATGATTCGGCGTCCTCAGCTGTGCAAGAAAGGGTAAATTATGGCATAATCAAAATAACGTGTCTGTTCACTTGATGGGTGAATTACAAAATTACTATGGGATGCTGATGTCAAAGTTGCTGACCTTTCGCCAGGATCAAACTAGTTCCGGTGCAATCACCAGTGTTAGCAGACGACGATTGGGTTTTGCCCGCGCGACGTAGCAGTCTGACTGTGGTATTGATCGAGAACATCACATTCAAAATGCGGGAAACCGTTATCATGGCTTGACAATAATGGAGCAGCATGTATATGGAGGAGGGAGAGCAAGAAGAAGAGGTAAGCCATACATTTTATATTAGTCATTAGTAGAACACACCATTTACACGCACCTTACCGTAACTTCCAACAAATAACTGGTTTCTTTGATGCTGAAAATCTCTTTCATGACTTTGGGTTCTTACCTTGATATCTTTTTACTAAGTAATAAAGGGTATACCTCTTCCGGCCGAGTACATGTCCCAGGTTTACAGAAACATACATATGCTGGCCTTCTGGTTCTTTGCAAGTGTATTTTGGTGTTAATAATAATTTAAGAATATTTAGTAAACCAATAGTTGTAAATGACTAATGGCACTGAAAATGTTTTGGAGTTTAGTACTTTGACTCATTCAAACTACATTGTACCTAAAAGTTAACGGTCTTGGAGATTCGCTGTTGTTGCTAAGGTGGTGGCTGATATATATATAGACA
>JAECMU010001328.1:0-14884 GCA_016106625.1 Dracogyra subfuscus | reverse complement strand
TCGTGATCCAGATGTTTAGTTTTTCGCGTACGACTAACGATAGGCCTACATTTATCTAGGCCTATATATGCAAAGGCCTAACTAGTCGGGATTGTCGACGTTTAAAATGCGTCTGTTGCTAAAATAAATTAATGTATAAGCTTATTATCATTCAGTACATGTTTTTATTATTTTTAATAACTTATTTTCATTATTGTTGCTTTTTCTATTTACCCTACGTCCATAGGACGGTTATGCGTTCTCGTTAAACGGGGAATGCCCGTCACGTGTCTCAAAATAATACGTCACACCTCTGCTCTCCAAATAGCCGTTATTTTTATCAGAATTATAGACCGCACCCATAATTCTATTATTTTTATAAAATATTAATAATAAGTGTGATATGTTGGTTATGTAGATGGTCCAATAAAGTACTTTTAGGTACAAATCAAATGTATAATATATTGTCATACAATTCCTTGTTAGGTAAATAATTAAGTCAACCATCTGTGATAGAGTGCTAACAAAAGGCGACATTACGTGTGGTAATTTAAAGACATTCGATTGGCTGCTCCTTGACGATGACCACTGCTATAGGCCTATGGCATACGTTTCGTTTTAAACAATTTAAATAAAGTAGGCCCTAATTAAGTATGAATTGTTGTCACTTTTTGAAGGATATTTCACAAACCATGTAAACGTAGGACTTACAAGACTCATAAAGAGCTTGTGACTCCCCCCCCCCCCCCCCCCCCCCCAATTCCCATAATCCCTGGTGTAAAGCTCTGCACCCCAGCAACCGCCTTCAGATATTATTTTGTTATAGCATATTAACCATGTAAAGTTCAGTACCGGTAAAACCACATTATGTTTTAATTTTGAAATTGTATAAATACGGTAATGCAGGTTAACTCGCGCTATTGCTCATTCGGGGTGGTCTCAAAATACAATATTTTGATTTACACAATTTATATTACACCTACTTAAATTAATTACTTTTAAGATCCAAGAAAAGAAAAAAGTATAACCAAAAACAAATTAACTATTCTTCCTAACATGTTATTTGTAAGTTAATTAATTATGAAAAACAAGCTGATTAAAACCGCATTTTTGACAGCATGACATTGCCCTCGTCATCCGGGCAGACGCGTCATAAAGCCTCGTTTTGAAACAAGAGCACGGATAACCGCCATATTGGTTAAATTTTTGTAAAAATATGTCCCTTGAATCTGAACCCGTAACCCACATACAAGTGGAAAATATTGGTGGTAAGAGTAAAACATGTCTAAAGATAATAATTAATCAACATGTTACAAAATATAGTGGTATTGTCGAGTTTGACCTAGATATAGCGTTCTCATTTCATCAGAGCTGCGCTCAGTCAACATGGTAAAACAGGGCGCAGTAATCTCGTTCAATCAAGATATTCCTACTCCAAAAGAACTAGATGCACAGGTTCTGTTTGGAGTAGGAATACTTTTATGATTTAGGGCACTTTGCAAGAAAGTCCGTTGTGAATTGTATGAAAGTGTCGGTTAGTGTGTTGCAAAGTGAAATAAATTCGAATCCATCAAAATTGAAATCAAATTGGCCACTTCTTTCGTTGAGCCTAATGATGTAGTCATTTGTGTTTGATATTTGTATCGTACTAAAACCATTTGAAGCCAGCGTTACGTTCAGTAGATGACTTTTAGCCTACTTTAACCTGTTCATGTCTAGTCGTACACCCAAAATATTCCCATGGATGTCATGAACTTTAATCTGTTGTGAAAAGTACCCATTATTTGGCCATAACACTTGGCAGGCTTTTTAAATGACACCAATCAATTTACCTCCTGCTAATACAATTACTGTAAATTGTAATATGGTAGTTTTTTTTTTTTTTGCTTGATGTTAAAAGAAGTGAAAATAATAAATTATATGTTCTATTTTTTATTTACAAATTGCAAAAACATAGTCAATATATAAATAAAATAGCAATGCCCACCCATTTTGAAGATTATCATCTGCTCATTGAGTTTTAAATTTGGATGTCTCAATTAAATTTTTAAAATCATGTGCTGTACACAAAATAATAGATATGATCCATCCAGTAGGAACACTGCAGCCAAATTTTTTTTAAAGTTTAATAGAATAAACTAATCCATAAAATATTAAACTCCTTGAGCATACGACAAGAAAAAATCTTTTACCAGCAGTTTTGTTTTTGGTGAAATGTTGGCCAGTTTATTTAAAATAGCCTCCAGATACAGGCCTTAAGCTATCATTTGCTAAAACACCAAATGGGTTGAAATGCTGATTATAAATAAAATTTGGCAAATCTATTTAATTATTAATTTGCCAAAAAGCTACTTTGTAAATTGCACAATGTTTTGTACATAGAGATTGTTATACGTGTCAAACAGATTTTACGAAATGAGTGTCAGGATTTTTGTATTACAAGAGAGAGGGTAAAGGCTGTCCCACAATGCAGTTTGTCGGCAGCCAAAAATCACTTACCATACATACCCCCATTTGCACAGCGCATCAGCAGCGTTTTTTTTATTGTTTCAAAATTTTGCTGCTTTGACGCGCATAGAAACACCCAGTTTATGATGTCATAATGTTGTAATATTTTTGGTCTTCCACCAAAAAATACCCCACACCATTGACAAATATCTTTATTTTACTGAAAAACAATGCCAAAACAAAATATTAACGAAGAAAGGTATATATGCATATACGACATCCAGTCAGACAGTTACAAAGACATGGAAATGGCAGCCAATGCTTGGTCAATGATGTTGTGGACCCAAAACTTCCTCTTGCATTTTTTATCAAGTAATCTTCTATGCAAATACATTAAAACCAATTTACTCGAAATTATCTTGAAATTAGCTATATTTTCAAATAAAATCTGTTTTTCTTTTCCTCTTTTCAGCTTTTTCTATCTTTTATTTCTGTTTGACATGCTGCGTATATGTGGGCATTATTGATGCTTCACAGCTGATGTGCGGCCAAAGCGCTGCACTAGTGTGGGACGGCCTTAATACGTCATGAATCCTGACATCAGTTTTGTATAATCAGTATGACTCACATGCGAGTGTAATAATTTCTTTATTATCCATATGTAACCCTCTCTCGGTGGAAGTAAAAACAACTTCTGTGCAGGTTCCAATATTTATTTAATTAGGGGAATAAAACCTGAAATACATAAAATATAAAACAACGTTTACCACACTGTTCAAAATATATACAAACACAATACATACACGCGTATCTCAGTGGGTTAACATGTACATTCTACAAATACAATAATACATTTAGCGCGTACTCGCGAATATACATATATATATGATACGCGTTAACAGTCATAAAAACGTTAATTAATAAAATAATATGCTCACCAGAACATCTGGATTTAGCTTGCACTAAACACACAGCAGATATATAAGTAGTAATTTAACCACGACTTTGCAGTCGGTTAAAATAAAGTTTCACTGAGACAACAATAGATGTATGTGTGTGTCCTCTGAAGAAAAAGATAGCAATGTGAAGGGTGGGGTTAATTAGGAAAGTGAAAAGATGGGATTTTAACTAGCATGCATTAGAATCTGTCAAAGTACAATGTATTCAGTCACACGTAACCTGTCATGAATTGCACGTGCGTCGGACAACGCCCCAACTTCATACCACAGCAACATTGCTGACCAACTGATAAGTTAGTTATATAATGCAGCCATTCATAACATTTAATCAATCCTTAAGTATTCAACCTGGAATAAATATAAAGTTAAATATATTTGTTCATTAATAAATATATTATTATAAATTATACAAAACTACCCTGAGTTACACATATTATTATTGTTGTTTTCTTTAGCTGTAACAACTTAACAAGACCCAACTCAAAATGTTGCTCTCCAAA
This sequence comes from Dracogyra subfuscus, assembly GCA_016106625.1. Classification (NCBI taxonomy): domain Eukaryota; kingdom Metazoa; phylum Mollusca; class Gastropoda; order Neomphalida; family Peltospiridae; genus Dracogyra; species Dracogyra subfuscus. Next base: position 10,998 of record JAECMU010001328.1, on the reverse strand, counting down.
ATGTTTACACTTGTTATGATTATTATTAACTTGTTATGTTGAACCACATAGCTAATAAAACAATGACTTGTCTGTTTATTTGACTAATTAAAACATGAATTTGGCTACTGACTGACCAAATTGCTAATAATTATTTGGTGTTCAGTTTAAACCCTGCAAATATAATATTTAATACTAGTAGCCAATATAAAATAAATGAATGCAGTATTCAGCAAATGTATGAGAAAGTGAGAAAGGCATAAAAGCTTTGGCTAGTGTCCTATGTAATATAACTTACATGTAATAATAATAGGCATATAGTTGATCATCTTCACTAGCCCAGACAAAAAGTTCACTAACTGGAACAGAGGGCTAGTTGATTTGCACCCTGAAAAATGGTACATGACATAAATTCATAATACAATAATGCATTAATTCATTAATTGTGAAACTAAATGTATTTGTCTAAAAGTTTTGAAATGGATATTGAAATTTTTTAAGCAAAAAAGATATTTTGGTTGAAGGATTCAAGATAATGGCAGTAAAATCCACTAGTCAACAATTTGAATCTAGATAGTTCTCAAGTCAGTTACACCACAGCTGAACAGGCCAGTGATAAACTAAAAGGCAAAAGTTATTGTGACATGGGTTGTTTGGAGTAATACATTTGTGAATGGATTTATGGATGTAAACCAGAGAAAATGTGCATGAAACAGCTCGAAGAAATGCAACCAAGCAGTTGTTGCAGCGATTGCATGCTTTGTGCAAGAAACATGGAATATTCTGGAGAAAACCTGTCAAGTGTTCCCCATAAAAGGCCACATATTCAGTCGCAAATCATTGCCACTGAGCAGCTTTCAAAAATCCAGAAGTCAGGAAAACACCATTAGTGAACTCTTTGATGCAATTTCATCATGCCACGCCTCAGTGATAATTACAGATGGCGAGTCATAGAGATGCTTGAATTTGGAACCTTGCCGTGTGACGTCGTATATCAATTCAGCGTCCACAGAAACACCATATGGCAGTTATGGCAACAATATCAACAAAACAACCAGGTCAGAGACCGCCCCTGTAGCGGCCGACAACCTGTAACAACCCTTCGTCAAGACACATAGATCCTAACCACGCATCTGTGAAACAGGCATTCCCAGAAACTTTCTCTAGTGATCAGTGGCCTTAATGAGACGACTGTGCCAGGCCTGTATCAATGCTCAAGGAGGACACCCTCACTACTAACTGTGTGAACTTTGCTCTGGACCCCCTGTAGTAATGTGGCTCATTTGCATTAATGGCAGGTGCTTATTTTCATGGACTATTGCTCGTTTCCATATTTTCGGACATTTCTCTTTTCATATTATAACGTTTCATACACAGTAGTAAAAACATCGATTATCTTATGCTAATTGACAACAGTCAAAGAACTTAACCAGCCACTTCAGTCTAGTTGACCTGATTGTTGAGTAAGGCTTAACAAAGCTATACCTATCCTAAAATGACACCCATCATGACACTGTCATCCACTCATGGTGTTTGTATTTATAATTTTATTCAACACTAAAAGTTTTGTTACACTACAAACTACTTGAATATATGTATAACAAATATTAACATGTAATTTCATTATGACATTTAAACAAATCGTAAACACTATTCATATACTGCAATGAAAACACTAACAAAGTTTGACCTTGATGCCAAAACTCAGTCCAGCATTACGTAAAAATCACACGTGACATGTACAGCCAAATGTGACAATTCGTACACTGTGACATTGTTATATATGGGTGTGAAGGACAGCGTCGGTGATTGCCTCTGACTTACAGTTTCGCAACAAAGGTTGATGTTATCAATGCCAACACTTGCAGAAGAATAACATTATAATGCATTTGGACGCCTGTAAGCAGGTGTGAACCAGATTGATGTTGCCCAACATATGGTGTTTGCAGAGCCACTATAAGCAGACTGTGGACTGAGGATCTGTTACAACAACAACAAAAGCACTCGTGATAGAAAAAAGTCAGGCTGACCGAGAGTGACCACCCTAGATGAAGATCGATTGCTACACCTTAGGCATCGATTTAGGACGGCAACTTTCACAGCTAGCCAAATTCTTGGACTAAGACAAAGTTTTCAGCCAAACCGGTTTCAGTCATCTACGTCAGGCTGGACTTCGAGCAAGGAAACCTGTACAGGCACCATTCTAATGGCATTTCAGCTCACGGAACAACTACGATGGTGTCAACAACATATTCAATGAAGAGGTGCACAGTGAAGATTAGTTCTATTTTCCTAATGAATCTCGCTTCATATTGTTTAGAGCAGATGGATGTTCCAGAATCTCTCGACTACTTGGCATTACAGGATGAATGGTAGAACATCCCCTGATGCACCATTCAGAATCTCGCTACATCCATGTGTCGTCGTTGTGCAGCTGTGATTGCAGCACGAGGAGGAGATAACCAATGCTGAACATTTTGAAACCATGATTGACATCACATGACACACTTCAGTGTCAACACTTCTTATTCAGAATGGATTAGACTACAGTTTGAAATTTCAGTAATTAATCATACTAAGTCACTTCATAATAAAATATGTACCGTTTAAATAAAATACATGATGTAGAATTCTGGTATAACAGAACGTTTTAGGGAGATTATATATACAAAAACAGTTCTAAAACTAGGACAGGAATAATCAAATATATAGTTTAGTGGAACTCCATTAACAGATGACATTTTTAATCTTGATGAGAATTGCAGTTTTATTTAAATTTGACCTCCACTGCCCATTTCAAATTCCATTACCATCCCTGCATGAAATTCAGAAATGGAGGGCCCAGGTATATTAATTGTATAGCAACAGAACTGCTGGGACAGTGTCAATTTTTTCTCCCCTCCCCTCTTTTCCAAGGTCTGCTTTAGTTTCCTGTTTAAATTTTCAGATTACACGCAGTACATCGCACATGTCACCCCAGTACAGCTGTCTGCTGATGGCCTCTCAGATGGCGCCACGATGGCGTTCATCGAACATGCCATCCTCGACTCGAATCAGGTGCTGGACTCTAACCAGACGATTGAGGTGTACCAGGCGATACAGCAGGGTGGTGTGGAGCACATCATTCTCGAACAGCCCGTCATCGCACAGATTGCACAGAGCTGTGTCGATCAGGAGCAAGGAACTGGAGGCGAGACCATCTTCTTTACACAGTCGCCCATACCAGCTGTCGCACCGCCACCAGTGCAGCCACCAGTTGGAAAGGTACTTGCAGAGCTGTGTAGATTAATTACAGGAATGTAGTTTAATGAGTTTACTTTTTATTTTATTTTGCTCGTACCTTTTTTTTTTTTTTTTAAAGGCTGAAGGTACATTTTGCAGCATTGCTGATATAATATTGTACCACATCATTAGCAAATAATAATAACAGAGGAAGTGTGGAATTTTTTTTCATTAGACAAACAATATGGTAAATTATTTTTGCAAATGCTGTAAGTCTGTTTTTCATTTTCTTTTATTTAGCCATTGCTTCACGAGAAGCGTATTAAAGCAGGCTTTGATATAAGTGATGGCATTCGATGTATATGCATTTGCCATGGTGTCTATACAGGCTTCGTAAATTCGGTTGACAGAATATTCAGTCAATGTAAATTTGTTTATATTTTCAGGGTCCTTTCCCATGTGACTTCTGTGAGAAAATCTTTCCGAAGTGGAAGCAGTTGCAACGCCACGTAAAGCTGCATGATGACGATAAGCCTCACCGGTGCGTGCAGTGTCCGATGTCGTTCAACGTGGAGGAGAACCTGCACCTGCACATGGCCACACATGTGGGCGAGAACAGCACACCCACCTGCCCCGAGTGCGGCAAGACATTCTCTCGCGTCGCCAGCCTCAAGGCTCACATCATGATGCACGAAAAGGAGGAGAACGTCATGTGCCCAGAGTGTGGAGATGAATTTGGAATACAGGTACCGTAATTTCAAACGTATAGCTCGCTGCACTGGATAAGCTGCATTAGGTAATATATGGTTATTGAGTAAAAAAGATGATTAGATAACCCACTCCTACACGTAGCCCACATTACCTACAGCCTTTTCATCAAGCCAATTCTGGGAGAGTGGCAGTCCTACAGGCGGTGCAGGAAGGATGAAGTGGTCTTTATGTCGTGCTTGCATCTGCCATACACATTTAGTGTGAACACTGTCAGTATACATTGACTGGGCACCTTGTTTTTATTGGGTGTAATCATCTGAAGCTGACGACAAATGATATATTTGGCAACAGATGTTTTGGAATCTTGTAAATTCCACCCAGAATTAATTTTGACATTTTTAAAACAGTATGATTTCTATATAATGTTTTAAAGTATACTTACCTTGATTTTTGTATTGGACATAATTTTAGAATATACTCACATTTGTATTTTATTCTGTTAGATATTTCCTACAGCTCGTTGCACTGTTTTTACATAACTATACAATGTTTACTTTAATTGGAAATAATCATATTGATGTACTAAACTTTGTTTGATACCTAATGGCCGATCTGTGTTTTTGTACTTTGGTGTCGTTAAACATAAATTAATTTATTCATTCATTCATTTGCTTCTTTAATAAATATTTACATATTGTTTTTATTTTTAGGGTCAGTTGGATCGACATATGCAGGAACATAGAGATGAGCAAAGCAAGAGAACTCATGTGTGTCGACAGTGTAACATGGAGTTCTCAAAACTTGTCATGTTGCGAGAACATATGAAACAGCACTACAAGGTCAGGTGAGTGGTATCCTGTACCAGATGTTTTCCCCACTCATCCGTATATCATGGAGTTCTCTAAACTTGTCATTTTATGAGAACATATGAAAGAGCACTACAAGGTCAGGTGAGTGGTATCCTGTACCAGATGTTTTCCCCACTCATCCGTATAACATTGAGTTCTCTAAACTCCTCATGTTGCGAGAACATATGAAAGAGCACTACAAGGTCAGGTGAGTGGTATCCTGTACCAGATGTTTTCCCCACTCATCCGTATAACATGGAGTTCTCTAAACTTGTCGTGTTATGAGAACATATGAAACAGCACTATAAGGTCAGGTGAGTGAAGCATCTTGTACCAGAAGCTGTTTCCATGCTGCTGTGTAATATATAGTTCATACTCATAGGAAAGACATTTAATTCTGTGGAATTCTTACTTACATTTAAATTTTATGAAATGGGCAAAAGAAACGTTTTTATAAACAATTTGTTCAATAGGACAATGACTAACATTCAAAATGTAATAATTATATAAAATAATCTGGGCCAAAAAGAATCAATCTTGTTTTCCACAGATTTGCTTAAATTGTCTCCCCTGATTTGGTTACCCAACTGAATATTATTATCAAGTAGTATTTTCAAGTTCATCCATTAGTTCCCTGTTCTGGATGGATGGTCGATATAACCAAGTCTGTGCTTCAGCCTTAATTGGATAAAACAAATAAAATTAAATTGAATGAATGAATGAAGTTCCTCCTTAATTATCTCCCCTTGATCTGTGGTTTACAATGGGATATTCTCTGTTAATTTTATGACAGAATGTTTTTTGTATTAGTTTGCTAACAAGTAAAGTTTGTTTTATTTAATGACAGCACAAGAGCACACTGATTTATTAATCATTGACTATTGGATGTCAAACATTGGTAATTGGTAAGAAAGGAAACCTGGCTAAATTTTTCCATTAGTAGCAAGGGAAAAAACATTGATTTAAAAAAAAAAAATTCAGTTGTCCAAATGTTTTTAGTTTTTTTTTAATACTTTTTAAAAGTGACTACATTATTTTATTTCATCTATTATTCTGTAATTTTTTGTTCATTTGTAGCTGTGGTAATATATGCTTAAAAGTCTTGAGATATCATTGTTTTTATTTCAGGCAATCTTTATTTCATCGCACTTACAAAAGAAACATAGATCGCTCAACGTTTCATCACAGATGTAAATACTGTCCGAAATCATTCCAGAAACCCAGTCAGCTGGTTCGCCACGAGCGCATACACACAGGTATTGATCAGTTCACTTAGACCATGTAAAAGTTTCACAAACATTTTCAGCGTCAACAAATTCTTACATTGTCTAATGACTCTTTAGATTTTGTTAAATTTAATTTAAAACAATTTACGCTAATAATAAAACAGGAGTTAAGTTTATGATATGGCTTTCAAAGTTTGCTGCAGCAGCTGACAGTACCACTCAAAAAGCAGCATTTACAAAATTTACTTGTTTTACTGATTTGAAAATTAGCATAAACATAATTTGTTCCAGACTGAGCCATGATAAAAATTAACATATAGCCATACACATATCTCTGAACACGGCCAAGTTGAAATAGATATTGAGGCAAAGTTAAGATGGCTTCTACTCACAAATCATAGCGAAACAGTGTTTCTGCTAGAATGAAATATTTGGGTATGGCGCTGTGGAATTGAATGCAACCCTAGTCAATAGGGGATATGGGGAGCCAGAAAGAAAATGGGTTACGTTTAGGGTTAGAGTTAAGAAAGTCATACAGTAATGACAAGATTAATTAATTGCCATACCCATTTTACCCTCTGGCAGAAACCCTGCAAAATCAGTAATTATTACCGATTATGCAGGGTTTCTACCAGAGAGTATGAGGTGGAACTTTTACATCTGCATGACTTGATATTTTCCAACTACAAAGCTTTAACTGTCATGATGCATGTTTAAAAGGTTTTTTTTATCGGTTTCCTGCCATGAGCTTAAAACTTAATGTATTTATATTGCAATCCATTGTTGACTGGTGTGTAAAAGTCTTTGATGTCTTTAAAAATGGAATGGGATGGAATGGAAATTTTCCACCTGCAAGGCTGTCATGGTGCATGTTTAAAATATTTTATCGGTTTCCTGCCATAGATTTCAACTTAAACAAACTGATCTTGTATTTATATTGCAATTCATTTTCTTTGACCGCTATTTAAAAGTCTTTCATGTGTTTAAAATGGAAGGTCAAAGTCTTTTACATCAGGATGGACTGGATATTTTCCAGCCACAGGGCTGTCATAATGCATGCTTAAAAACATTTTATCAGTTTCCTGCCATGGACTTCCAACTTAAACAAACCGATCTTGTATTTATATCGCATTCCATTATCTTTGACTGCTGTGTAAAAGTCTTTGGACTGCTTTTAAAATGGAAGGTAATAGTGTTTGTAAGTCTTTGACTATTTTTAATCTTTTAGGCCGGTGTACTTACTTTTAATTTATTAACATTCGCTAGTACCTTTGTGTTGCAGGTGAGCGACCGTTTAAGTGTCATATCTGTGACAAGGCGTTCAACCAGAAGGGGGCTCTGCAGATACACCTGACACGACACACAGGCGACAAGCCACACATCTGTGAATTCTGTCCTATGACATTCGCACAGAAAGGAAATCTCCGGGCTCACATACAGGTTTGAGTCAGCCCTTAAAAATTAGGGTTTCAGTTTGATTACCTATATTATATGATTGATGTTTGGCACCATTCTGCAAAGAGGAGTGTGACATAGCTCACTGGTAAAGCGTTCACCTGATTTTTAATCAGTCTGGTATCGATCTGTGTTAGTGGTCACCAGAGCTGCCAACCCCTAGCTACAAGTGAGAGTAGCATTCATGACAAGCTGAGCGAGCAAAATATATTTGAGCGTAGCATGGCCAAATGTCATAAACAACAACAAATAGCTGGAAACTGTTACAAATGAGCATTTTTTCTCAACACAGAGGCTCATTGGTTAATAATAAAATTGGGTCATGCTATTTTTAGCGTAGATAACGCTTGTCGTCGGTTATAGGATACGGACATACCCGAAATGTAACGAATGTTGTCAAATGAGTCTGGCGATTTGTACAGGATTATGAAAGACCGGATTTGTTTTTTGTTTTTAAACCGCATCGAAATGCAATAAACCCCAAAAAATTGTGCGATGTTGATTAATACAAAATTTGAATGCTTATATTCTTAAATAAAATTACTCTATTCCGAACTCCCCGTCAGCTAACCACTGGGGTTTTTTCTCGACATAACCATATGTCCGACGCCGATATAACCGTAATATAATGTGTTGAGTGCATCGTTAAACAAACCAACACCAACACTATTCCGAACTGGTATACGTTCACGTGCAATTTTCTGTGTTCATTAACGGAAAACCAGTTCTTTGAAAGTTTTATAGTACGCAACAATGGGGTCGGCCTAGAGTAAAACTACACGTCCGTTATTGAATACATCTTACTGTAATTGTTTTACAATAGGTCTTAAAACACAACTTATACTTTTATGTGTTGGAATTTTAAAAAGGCCACAGAAATGAGGAATTCAGTTTTTTTGTTACTGTATTCCAAGATTATGTCCAATTTTTAGTGGAATTTCCAGAAATTGCTAGATTTTTTTCAACTGAACGTAGTGATTTGGGCATGAGCGTAGCAGCGTAGCAAATGTCAACTGAGCATAGCAAATTACACCCAAAGCGTAGCAGTTGGCAGCTCTGGTGGCCACATTGAGCTATTTCTCGTTCCAGCCAGTGTTCCACAACTAGTGTAGCAAAGGCTCTGGTATGTACTGTCCTGTCTGAGGGATGGTATATATAAAAGTACCGTTGGTTGCCCCCATTGGGCTATTTCTCATTCCATCCAGTATTCCATAACTGGTGTAACAAAGACTGTGGTATGTATTATCAAGTCTGTGGGATGGTGCATATAAAAGATCCCTTGCTGCTAATAAAAAAGAATAGCCCATGAAGTAGCAACAGTGTGTTTCCTCTATATGTGTGGTCCTTAACCATATGTCTGATGCCTTATAACCATAAATAAAATGTTTTGCGTGCATCATTAAATAATGCATTTCCTGCCTTCATTTTAATCTGATGTGTAGTCGGTCTGGGATCATTCCACGTCAGTGGACCTATTGGGCTATTTCTTATTTCAACCACTGCATTATATCATTGTTTATTAAAAGTCTCATCTAGCACAAGTACCCTGCCATTTGAGAGCTAGAGGACATTTGGATGGTTATAATCACTATTTGTTGTCAAAAATAACTAACGAAAACACCAGATTTTTGCCTACCATCGAGTAGGCTTGACATCTTGACCTTTTTTTTTTTGGAAAGTTGTTTTAGCTACAATGATTTTTCATTTTGCAGATAAAAAATAAGTTTGTACAATTAACACCAATAATTATAATTGAAACTTAAGGTCTAAAAATGGAGATATGTAAAGGTGATATGGAGAAATGTTATTAATTTTTTAATTTTTTTTGTTAGCGTGTTCATACAGTGACAAAAGATTCGGACACCCCAGCATTTGAGTGTGAAGATTGTAGTTGTGTGTTCCGCAAGCTGGGCAGTCTCAATGCACATATCAGCCGAGCACATTCGGAAACAACGGTAAGTTATCATATAGTATACTTACATAGTATGCTGGGGTACAGGTGTGTGTGGAGTGGGTGGGGAGTATTTTTAAAATGCTTAGAATATTTGTAGAATATTTCATGGAAATTGTGAAAACTTCTTAAATTGTTTTTCACTGTGATGAAAGTTTTCCTCCAGGTTTTTTTTTCTTTCTTTTTTTTCAAAACTTTTTCCATATTCTCTGTCCAAAATTTATATTGGTTTGGGCTGATACTTTGCATACATTCTGAATGGGGATCGCGATTTCAGACAGTTGTGCAACTCTAACCTTTGGTCTAGTCTCAGTACCTAACTACCAATATTAAACTTTCCAGATTTAATTTCGTAACCCACCTTTTTAAATATCTATGATCATAATATTTAAAACATTCATTTTATAATGTATTTCTGTACTCGATAGATTTGGCATTACTTAACACACCAATAGCTGAATGTTGTACTGTTTTGGAATTTTCTCCACACGAGACAATTTAGATCACTGAAAGGGTGATACTGTGGAATACAGTCATTCTGAATGTCAGCAGTTGAATGTACTCTTATGCTTGTCATGTGATAGTACCCATGGTTATTAGAAATTTATAGTATTGTAAATTGGATTTATTACTGGATTATCAGTTTAAACAACTTAATTTATTAATAGTCACAATCTTTGCTAATTTTTTCCAAACACGTGAACATAATATTTTTTTGTATTAAAACTTTTAAATAGTTAGTTTTGGGGGGTTTAATTTTTTTTTTTAAACATTTATATATTTCCAGTTAATTGATGAAATAATTCAAACGAGCAGTGCTCAATGCACTTGATTCATAGGAACGTTATTGTATACATACAACTCCTGAAATTAGCCACAGCAATCGGCAATGCCGTGGTTTTATTTCTCCACTGTACTTTTTTATGCTATAGACTATGTTACAATTTTCCCCACTGCTTGTTTTTTTGCTGTGGACGTTTTCTTAATTTCAGGGGTTGACATATATAGATGTTTTTCAGACCTTACCTTCTCAGATAGGAATGCAACGAGTGAATGGGGACGATCCATCAAATGTGAATGACAATGTAATTCAGCAGTTGTTAGAGTTGTCAGAACAAGTACCTTCGGGAGATCTACCAGGTCAAGAGTCATCGGCGCATCAACCATCACACCAGGAACAGGTAAATACTGTCACCTGAAACAATCTCTTAATAACACTGATACTTATGTCACTCCCTGAAACAGTCCCTTAATAACACTGATGTCACCATGTTACCAGGTTCCTGATTAAAGAAGATGCTCAGGTATGGTTGAACCACATGTGTAAGAAAGTTACTTATATTAGGCTGATGTGTATAATAAATGTGTTATTTCATGTCGGTGTGTATATAAAACATTTTTCATAAATATTATTAGTTCAGTATGACATGTAATAAATATTGTCTTGTACTACTACAGCAAGTGATCTACGTCACTTGTAAATTTAAATGACGTCATGATGAGCAACAACACGTCATCCATCAATGTACACTTTAGATTTTGACGCAAAACTTACATTGATTGTTAACTAATGAGGTTTTGAAATTCACAATAATGACTGAATTGT
>JAECMU010001315.1:0-12656 GCA_016106625.1 Dracogyra subfuscus | reverse complement strand
AACACATACAAACATCCCCCAATCCCCCTCTCCCCAACAACCGAGACCAAGATCAACAACTCCAACAACAACAAGATAAAACAACAAACAACAGAAAAGTTCACAATTCCCAGCATGTCACAGCCAAGAGATACCAGCGATATGCGACATTGAATTTCAATGACGTGAAGCCATACGACCGTAACGCTCAGAAAGGGTCTTTGACCTAGCAACTTCATTCTAGTGGATTAGTTTGTTTAAAGGGACATTCCTGAGTTTGCTGCAAGTTTTAAAGATGTTATTGACTAATAAAATGTTTCTACTATTACACTTACATATTAAATATATTTTCTCGTTTAGAATATTAGTGGCTGTATATAAAAAAAAAAAATGTATTCTTTTATTTAATTTAACGACGCACTCAACACATTATAATTACGGTTATATCGGCGTATAGGTTAATTTTCATTTTATTTCCTAAAAAAAAACAATTGTTTTTCGTACGTATGATACTATTTGAAGATAAAATCCAGTGTGGGCTTCTTATAAATATTAAGACGACGAGAAACACATTGAATATACAGACACTGATATTCTAAACAAGAAAATATATTTAAAACGAAAATTTAATCGTACAAATATTTAATTAGTGGGAAACATCTTACAATCCACTAAACTCAGGAATGTTCCTTTAATAGGAATCTTAAACCAAAAGAGTTCATCATGGGTAATGACGCAGTCATCTGACTAGTCTTTGTGAAACAGTTTTCATGCCTAAGTGGTCTTGTTCAACAAACACGCTACTCGGTGCAGTTTGACGATGGTATGAAATTCTGGTGGCGGTACTGTTTAGTGTCCCGTTTTGTATTGTATATTTAATATGTGTTTTACTTTTTAGTTAGCACTAAACCAAATAATGTTCGGCCGGGTCAAAGTTCGAGGTGCACCAAAGTGTTCATAGAGAAAATAACACTACATGTCCTGTGATTGGATAAAATGTGAGTGTGTTGTTTGTAAAACAGGGGCTTGGCAGAGAAGAGTTAACTGTAGAAAACATTAAAGTTGATTTTTCTAAGATTATATGTTGGCAGGTATAGTTAGTTTCTTTTCGACCAGCCTTTGTGGCGTAGTGGTTAGACCATCGGTCTACAGCCTGGTAGGTACCGGGTTCTGATCCCAGTCGAGGCATGGGATTTTTAATCCAGATACCGACTCCAAACCCTGAGTGAGTGCTCCACCTACACCGACCAGTGATCCATAACTTGTTCAACACAGGCCATGGTTTATGCTATCCTGCCTGTGGGAATCGCAAATAAAATATATCTTGCTGCCAATCGGAAAGAGTAGCCCACGAAGTGGCGACAGCGGATTTCCTCTCAAAATCTGTGTGGTCCTTAACCATATATTTGACGCCATATAATGGTAAATAAAATGTGTTGAGTGCATCGTTAAATAGAACATTTCATTCTTTTGTTTATTGTCTATGTGGCACTAATACACTTCACTACCGTAGAAAATATTTACAATGTGCCGTTACATGTATTTTATTTTTATTAGTTGTTCTGGGGTGAGGGTGTTGTTTTTGGGCGGGGTTTCGGGGCTTTTTTCGATGTTTTTTTATTATTTTATTTTATTTTTACCTGCTTTGTCGTTAATTTTGTAAATGGACATAGTTATAATTGGTTAGAACATTTAAGTCGCTTATTTAACAACTTAGGTATATCAAATACATATACGTCAAAAAGGTTCCCATCCGTAAAAATACTTCTTGAAAATATAAAACGAAGACAAACCGACAAATATTTACAAACATGGACTAATAATACAGCGGCATCATCCAAAGGCAAAACATATATGATTTTTAAGCAAACTTTAAACCTAGAACATTATTTTATTAAATTATCAGATACATTATGGACCGCCCTTCTAAAATTCAGAACATGCAATCATTATTTACCTATAGAAACAGGACGATGGAATACCACACCCGTTGAGAAAAGATTGTGCACATTGTGCGATGGAAATGATATTGGAGATGAATATCACTATTTATTTAAATGTAATTATTTTATTGATAAGCGTAAAATGTTTTTAAAGCCATATTATTACAAAAAACCTAGCACACTTAAATTCAAAGAATTGTTTAAATGTAATAACATAAGTACCCTCCGGAATATCTCAAAATTCATTTCCGAAATCATGAAAACATTTAGTAAACCATAGATTTACATCTCCAATATCACGAAATACTAAAAAATATGTAAATTAATAATCGATATTATATATTATTGTTTCAGACTAAATATGTCACTATCCGTATCCTTTTATATTCTTGTACATTTATATAATAATTCTGAATATTATTTGTGTATATTGTAAGGAGAACTCCTGTTGTCATCTTGTCACTGTAAATATCCATTGTAAAAATTCCACATATGCTGTCGACTGACGGCCTGAGTTTACACAATAAAAGTTTCAAAGTTTCAAAGTTATGTTTCCTATTTTTTAAAGTTATTATCACTTTATATTATTACTTGTTTGTATTTTTGTGTGTTTGTATTATTGTTCACGTTAAAACGTAAAACAGAGATTACCCTTATTAAGCTTTAGAAATTCGAAAACAATCGTCGGAAGATTAAATGACATTAATACTGATCAACATAATACGTGATTCCTTAGGCCTTGTGCATCCGCATAAGTATTTCATGATGTCATTTTAGAATGTATCCAATAAGATCATTGCTACGACAACGCCGCAAGTACACAATTCAATCAAAGGCGATACCTTTCCTGACGCAAATGGGTGTCGTCGAATATTGAAATCATACAGACGTAGATCAAAGTGTTCATTTATCTTTGATCCATGCAATCGACAGTTTATCATGCACAGCGTGAAATGAATTCATCGAACGTGTTTATCTCCATACAGAGTAAGGATGTCAGTTTGATCCGCTTTCTCTCGTTAACTGGTATTCTGTTTCTTTCTCTAATTACATGCAATGCTCAATCAAGCTATCCTGCCCCCGCAATTACTTCACATAACCCACAGCTGCAGCAATCTACACTGCAGCATCCACCACATCAGCAACCTCCACAGCAATTCGAACAGTATGTCGGTGAGTTTTACAGTTCATACGTATTCGTTTAATTTACTACGTTTTTCCTACAGGTTAACAAAAGTTAACTCCATTTATAAAGCAGTTAGTGTATTTAAATCCGAATACGTTTGGGTTTTTTCTTTTTAAAAAAACCGTGACACATTTATTGCATACACATGTTAAACTACAAATAATGAGGAAACCAGTTACCAAAACAGTTGTACTTGATAGATAGATAAATAGAGTGTATAGAGCGTTAATTATTTCCAAACATCTGGTTTTCAGTTCAACAAAAGCAGCAAAACATCTTAAATATGTTATAAACACACCACCACTAGGATAAAGGGTATTAATAAAGGAACAGGAAGACAACATCGATGATGTTGCTGATGATAAAATACCAATATATGTGTGATAAGTGTATATTATTATTAAACATAAAATAATAACCCACAATAACTGAAAATGTTGTTGTTGTTGTTTTCAAAGGGCTGGACCCACCCCTCCTCGGACACAAGCAGCAAAACACACTGGCTTAGGACGCGACGCAACCCCTGAAATAACCCGAAGACAAGACTATGCCACGAGCACACGGTGTTGTAAATAGTGATGGTGTTGACAACAATGTTGGCAGAAGACGCTGTCTCTAGTTACTGTCTTTCTACAAACAGCGGCAGCAGCAACAGCAGTGCACTTATCCAAATGTTACAGCACCACCAGTAACCACTGATGTTACATGCATTGAGTAACAATAGTATGACTTAAGTTTAGTTTCATTATTTGTTAATCATCTGCAAATGTGTTAATTCTTGATTACCTCGTGTGGATTTACCTAGTGTGAATTTACCTACAGTGTACCTACAATCATCGCCGTATGCAATACTATTGTACTATTGTACTAAATATAGACGCTATGTAAACAAATCTCGTTCCAGCCAGTGCAACACGTCTAGTACATGTCATGCTTTATGCTATCCTGTCTATGGTATGGTGTATATAAATGATTCCTTGCTACAAAGTAGCGGGTTTGTCTCTAAGACTAAATTTCAATATTAAACAGAGCGCGAAAAATGTCATGTTTGACATATATTTGCAAAATGACAATACAAATGAGTATATAATTACTATATGTGAATTGGAACTTCCCCATAAAATGGCACTCATAAAAACAAATCATCAACAAGTTCGCTCAAAATCCCCTTAAAAACCCACTTTATTAGCAAATATTGTATTACAGTTTAAGACTCCTACCTACAGATTGGTAATAAAGTGACAAACAAACTTGGTACCAATGTCATATGTATGTAGGTAGGCCTACATTGCCAAATGTGCACTATTACACCATATGCATGTAGTGGGGTCGAAATGAATTGTGGCGAACTGGTTCGGGGACGAAACCACTAATTCACTGGCTACCGTTCTTCATTATGCTTACATTACTAAAGTAACACTTTTGGTGTGCCAATGTAACGAACATATCGCATTACTTGAACACAATAGCATCGGTAGGTGTATTAATGTCATGGATACGTCATAGATTAATGGTTGCCAACCAGTATTTAGTTAAATCTTGCATGTGAAAGTCAGTGGAAAGAAGACAACTGTGAGTTCGGTTTCTTTTGTTTTTGTACCATCGTAGCGTTTTTTCTGTTATATATTCATATTTTCATCCACGGTTGCAAACTTGCATCCATCGCCATAGAACAGATGTCATCTCCGCAGGAACATAATCTATGATATTTAAAATATGTTTAAAATTAATACATAACCTATTCGAGTATAATTTTTTTTAATAAATACAATGTTCAGATATGGCTTCCCTATTTACGTAGGTTTGTGATTTTTTTATTTTTTATTTTAATTATTTATATTTATTTTTTTTATTGGCAAAGGTACAGTTTATAGTAACATAAATTACAAAGTACAAGAGAAAAAAAATACACTAAACACACAACATGCAATTAAGTACAAAACAGTATTTACATAGGTTTGTGATCTTTACTACACATGTAATTGTGTACAGTCATCTATCATGTTCATATCAATTAATTTAATCTGTGTATAAGTTTCCAACAACTGTGTCTATTGTCAATCTCTTATCACAAAGGTAAACCCAATGTGTTTTTTTGCAGCTATTCATACAGTTGGTCACATGATCTCCTTTCACGAGGCCAGCTAGTGATAGGCAGCATTCTGTAGTACTTTTTTTCTTTTTTTTAACGACGCACTCAACACATTATAATTACGGTTATATCGGCGTCGGACATATGTCGAGAAAAAAACCCAGTGGTTAGCTGGCGGGGATCGATCCTAGACCGACCACGCATCAGGCGTGCACTGTACCACTGGGCTATGCTGCCCGTTCTGTTTATTGCCGTTTATGTTTGACAGCGATGAATCTTGAAAAGTCGGCAACATTCAACATTATTTTTAGCACGTTATTTTTGTTTGCGATTTACGTGTTCAGTTTATGAAACTACGTAACTAAACTAGACAAAACAGAGCTCAGGTTGAAATGAGTAAAGATGTTTAATTCTAAGAATGTAGAATGTAATAAAAATTAGTTGCTTTAAAACAAATCGAGTTTTGGCATCACTTCCGGAATTCCGAATACGTGATGAAAATTGTGGATTTTTCTGAAAATTCCGGAAAGTCGGTCGGCCTGTGTCAAGGTCTAGATAGATTTCATTAAATAGCTTTTGCAGACATGTTTTTAACAAAACACAGTTATGCCTACATACACCAAATAACCAGTGTTGCTAGTTTACTCTGTGCAATATTATAAAGATGCAATCAATGTGTCATTGATAAGGACTACTGACATCAGTTAAAACTATATGTATCTTTGTCTGGGTATTTGCAAAGGCACAAATTACTTTCGCATTTGACGTTCTGTTGAAGTTTAACATGATTGTCTACTTTCAACTAGGTGTTTGTATCTGGAACTATTGTCATGTCATCTGAGAATGGCACATGTTTACGCTGATCCCCACGGTAAAATGTGATATAATGATGGTGCACATTAAAGAGACATTCCTGAGTTTGCTGCATTGTAAGATGTTTCCGACTAATAACATTTCTACGATTACATTTAAATATTAAATGCATTTTCTTGTTTAGAATATCATAGTCTGTATATTCAATGGGTTTCTGGTCGTCTTGATATTTGTAAGAAACCCAAATAAAATGAAAATGAACCTAGTACAAATATTAGAACGATCAGAAATACGTTTAATATAGAGCCACTAATATTCTAAACAAGAAAATATATGTCATATGTAAGTTTAATCGTAGAAATAGTTTATTAGTCGACACCCTGCTTCGATACCCTGAGATATGATGATACATTAATGCATGTTACCAGTGCGATGCCGTGTTGATTCCTTTAATTTTCTGTAGGGAACTTGTGATGTCTTGTTGATGCATTCAATTTTCATAACAGATATCATAGTGCTAATTCCGTTTCAATGTTTTTTTTTATCCCTAACTAGAAGTTGAACTTTTTGTTTGCTTTGTTTTTTAATTCTAATTGGACCTATTTCTCATTCCAGTCAGTGCACCACAACTTGTATGACAAAGCCCGTGGTATGTATTATAATGTCTGTCGGATGATGCATATAAAATATATCTAGCCAATATGTGTGTTTTTCTGCTAAACATCCATACATAAAAAAGATCCCTTCTTGTTAATCGGAAAAGATAACCCTTCGCTTTGAGGTAGCGTTTTTTCTCCCATTATGTGTATGGTCCTTAACTATGATATGTCCGACACAATTTTATCGTAAATAAAATGTGCCGAATGCGTCGATTTATTAATATTATTATACAGAGGTCACTGTGCATGTAGGAACATGACTGACACATTGCTAGCCTGCCACAAATTAGGACTGTGGACCAGTATGATGGGGTTATAGGTTGCATAGTACCACACGTTTTATTGCTGTACTTTCTGGATTTTATTAGTAAATGTTTACATTATCGGCAATTGGAATTGATTTGGTCTTATAACCTTTATGTTGTATTTGTGTTGATTCTGAAAGCTGATTTTCCACGAATTGGCCAAGTCCTACTTCCCTTTTGTGTAGAGAGAAATATGCACAGTACAACACACGTGTCACTGATCAAACGCCGTCCGTTTAGCTTTCAGCGAATAAAACAAGGGTGACCTTGCACTTTGACTTTTGATCAGGTCGGAACGTAGCCCAGTGGTACAACCCTCTCTTGATGTGGAGTGGATTTGGGATCGACCCCCGTTAGTTGGCCCATTGGGCTATTTCTCGCTCCAGCCAGTGCACCACAACTGGTAGTCCGATTACTTTGACTGTATGAGAGCTGCTGGTGTTCCCTTGCACCTGCCAGAGCAGGCGGTCCCTCCTCTCTCTCCCACCCCCACCCCCACACCTTTCGTTTCATGGACGGGGGAGCCGACCGAGGACGGCTCTCGAGCCCAGGACAGGAGTGCGCTACAACAGCTTGTTCTAAATGTGCACGTAAAGCCCTATGACATGACATGACATGACATGTCCCATCGCGCTAAAAATAGATCACGCATCACTGGCTAGATACGCTGTAGTAAATACACGCTATCGGTCGAAAACGAGGTCACTGTTATTTGTTGTAGTGTATGCAATTTACTTTAGCCAGCGTACTAGTTTAAATCAACAATGATGTTTTAGTGTTACATTGTCAAAATACATGAGGGAGATATACTATCATTTTTTAGCAAAATGCTTGGTCATCAACAGATATAAACAAAACATACTGTAAAGTACTAAATATATTTAATATAAGTACGACCAACAGGTTGTTTGTGTTTTATTTTAGTTGAAACCATAACCTCTGAAGTTTGGAAGGAGTCTCTGTCAGAGGTTTATTATAATTCAAAATATCCAGCTTCCTATTCGAGATTAAATACATTGTATTATCTTGTGAAAAAAGGAAGGTAAATTTGACATTAGCTTGCAGTATATTACGAAATGGCTAGCTTCAAAAGATGCTTACTCGCTTCAGCGATCGTTGCACTACAAATAAAAAAGAAAAAGGCTTGTGGCGAGTGTATTGAATTTCCGATGGGATGTTGACTTAGCTGACGTGTCTAATATTTCCTCGTTGTCGTGCAGTGTAATATATATCATGAGTATACTCCAACATGTCACCCCTCTGCTCTAAGATAAGGTATTACGATTTAAAAAAGGTAGTACAATTTGTTTTGAATGTGGTAATTGTCACACACCCCCCCCCCCCCAGGTTTCTGACCTAATTTTGTAAATTTAAAACATCCAAATGGAGATCTTGTTCAACCAAAAGGCAGTATCATCTGCAAACAGACCAATACTGAGCCGTGTGCCAGTTGACTTATTGTTTTGTGTGAGCGACTGAGGCAAATCATTAATAAAAATGTCATAAAGTGTGGGCGCAATTACTGACCACTGGGGAGTGTCATATTCCAATTCCAACTAGGGAGAAGAGCAACCATATAAATTGACGGGAAAAGTGATATTATTAATAAAACATTCAAAGACAGTAAACATTGAACCTCTTACGTCTGGAGTAACTGAAAATTAGGATTTCAATTTAATTTATAAAATTATTAGAAATTGTAATTGCAGTTAAACAATATATCTACGATTAGAAGATCCACTCCAGAGACCCGTGTGTGCGACAAAACCAGATTATTTATTAAACAAATCGAACGTATTTTTAGAGAAGACAGCAAATGCTGTTTGTCTAGACATTCAAATTAGATGCATGTAGAATGATTTCAGGAATCAAACATCAAGGTGGCAACTGTGCATCGAACTCTGGAGTAAAAATATAAGGGTTATTTGGACTACACACACTCGCGCGCGCGCGCGCGCACACACACACACACACACACACACACACAAACACACCAGTGGCGGATCCAGTGGGGTGAATAGGGTGACTAGCCACCCCCCACTTCCTGATAATTTTTGTTGGTATTTTCATTCTAAACATAAGTAATGCATTTTACGAATTTACTGACACTACTGATCAAACTTTACTAGAAACTTTATTAGAAAGTGAAGATTTTAATGGTTTTAGTTTAAATCACAACTTCGCAAAATATAAGTTACTTGATAGCGTTTTAAGTTTCCCGCGAACACTGCAAGCGACTGAAATAGAAGCATTTGAATGTTACAATTCATATATATTTTTAAGATGATAGTAACTATTTTTAGCTGAAATACCAGGAAATAGCGTTTCAGTCGATGCATATTTAAAAAAAAATTGGTTTTGTTTTTTGTTTGTTTGTTTAACGACGCACTTAACATATTATAATTACAGTTATATCGGCGTCGGACATATGGATATGTCGAGAAAATTCCCAGTGGTTAGCTGACGGGAATCGATCCTAGACCGACCTCGCATCAGGCGGGCACTGTACCACTGGGCTATGCTGCCCGCTATTTAAACAATTATTCAGTATGCTCTTTATATAATTACTAAACTACTAAATGCTATTAAATATGTCTAAATTAATATGATACCGGACTAGTAATAATCCTGAATTGGCTTGTTTTTTTGTGGGTTTTTTTTATTGACTAGCCACTTGGCGAGTAAATGTAAACTGCTGTTTTGCTCCCTGAATCTGATATTAAAATTAGTTAAAAATATTCTACTTGACTGTCTTTTATTTCTTTAATGTCGGTGATTCTCAGCGTATCCTAAGTTAATGTTTATCTGATATAAACTAATGTTATTAAGTACTATTAAATAATATCATCAAACTTAAAGCTTGTGATGTGTATTTATGGAAGTTTAATGCATGTACATTATTGTACTACTGCTGAACAAAACACCAGTTATTGGACAGACATTGATTTTATTATTATATAATATTATCACCAGTATGGCGGCGATTACATATCAACAATTAAAAATGCTAATTTCCAATGAGAGCTATCACTCTCGCAAAAAGCTTTGTTCAGCTCCTGAAGATTTTACAAACGACAGACACTGAAACAATTGCCTTTATTTTGTTTTACTCGATTTTAAAACAGGCAAGAATTTCCCTGCTGGTGCTATCAACAGTGTGACCGTGTCGGTTGCGGCGTTGTGTACACGTGGCCTTATTGTGTGAACATCATATTATGATGTGCTTTGTTCATCGTCTAAGGGGGAACAACTAGACTCCCGGTAAGTTTACTTCATCCCAATACAGCCACCCTTATTTTATTTCTGGATTAGCCACTGCACACACATATATATATATATAAGCCATGCAATGAAATGACACTTTTCAAACATCTATATATAGTATCTTCATGGGTTGAAACACAATATTGTGTCGCATTAGAACATCCTAGATACAAGAGAAAACAATATTGAAATACTGGTGTTTCGAAGGGGTTGTTTCCTCGTGCAATGACGCCTTCGACCTTACATATCAGTGAGAATTATTGGTTAAATATGCACAAATGTAGAAAGAACAGGCCTGAACCTCCTGGTTTGTAGCGTTGGAGGCCAGGCCCGCAAACCAGGTTAGAACTTTTTAAATAACTACTTTTAAACAACATACACTAAAGCTTTTAAATGAAAACAAGAACACAAGGATGCAGTAAATATGTTTTATTAAGCTACAAACAGAAACACTTTTAAATATACTTATGTGTTTAAAATTCAAGGAGAACCTGGTTCCTTGTAAATAGGTAGGGATAGTATTAAATAAATGGGGTAGCCGTCAAATTGTCCGGTAATTCCTGAAACTGAAACGGAATTTGTTTTAAAGATTACAGTTACTATTTCTCCATCTTATATATATATGATTAAAGTTCCGTCACATTAATTACAATATAACGTCATCCCTTCGATCCAGTCTCCAGACATAGCAACAGGAGTTTGTTCTTATCTCGATGAATATAAACATTACGCCCCAGGAAACGACATACATGATGACTTCATTTTATATTGGTAATTTGTCTTCCTGAGCGTTATTGTTTTAACCACCACAATAATAATAATAAGAAGAATAAGAATAATAAAATATGAATTTGTAATCTTATTATTAGTATGATTCAAATTTAATTATAAGTATTGTCTGTTATTTCTTTTACGTTCTTCTGGGTATGAACAAAAACAAATCATCCGCAAACCAATCTAATTAAAATTAGCTCCACTATTACATGTGTACCTAACAGCAGCCAGTTGGAGCTCATGTCCTCCAATCCAAATAATTTGTAATATAAAACTGAAGACTGATAACCAATCCCGTACCTATTTGTATGGTTCGCTGTACTGCAGCCACTAAAATAGACTCGCCCAATATTTTTTTTAATTTGTATGCTCCCAAATAACGTTATAAAATGAGAAGTGTGATTGGTCAATATTTAAATTACTATTTACCGACGAAATTATCTAAATACGGCATTTGTAATGCACACAAAACATGCCGTATACGCTCAGAATAATTCAGAATGTTTTTAAATTATTTTCAAATCACTGGCATAATTTTGCAAATAAGGTTTTGATCGGTGGAAATAAGCTCGAACTGGCTGTTAGATCCACATGCAATAGTTGAGCTAATTTTAATTAGATTGTACGCAAACTTACGATAGAACTGTTTCGCCGATTCACACAGTTTGCGGATGACTTTGTTTTCTTCATATCACGATGAACGTAAAGAAAAACAAAACCCAGACAATTCTATAGTGAACTCTTATTATAGTCAACTCTTGTTATAGTGGTATTCATTCTAACATAATATTCGGGTTCCGCCATACTTGTACTGGGAACAAACGTGAATCTGTTTTAGTTTGATCATTATAAGGGAATAGTCGACTTCCGGTACCAGCTGTAATTGTTGGTAAGAGACGTGTATTTGTTTGTTCTTTATTATTATTATTTTTATTATTATTATATAATTCAATTTAGAAAAACAAAATCCATGATAATACTTGTAGTAAAACAATTATTTTAAAATGACAAATAAATAAAAAATAAATAATAATAATAATAATAAAAAATAAAAAATAAAAAAATGAAATAAAAAATAAAAAATTGTTTAATGGATAACAACATTGTCATGCTGTCATGCCTAAATATATAATGCATATTACGTTACGCGTAAACACTAGTGCTCAATGATTTAGTAATCGTCGGATTTTGGTTGTGAAACATTTTGGTAATTTCCCAGTCTTAGAGAGAAATCCTGGTAATTGTCTTCATCCGAAGCAAGAAATCTTTTATGTATAGGGGACGAGACGTACTCCAGTGGTACAGCCCTCGACTGATGAGCGATCGATCTAGGATCCATTCCCGTCGGTGGGTCCATTGAGCTATTTCTCGCTCCAGCCAGTGCTCCACAGCTGGTGTAACAAAGGTTGTGGTGTCTACTATCCTGTCTGTGGGATGGTGCATATAAAATATCCCTTTCTGCTAATCGAAAATAGTAGCCAATGACGTGGCGACAACGGGTTTCCTCAATATGTGTCGTCCTTAATCATATATCCGACGCCATATAACCGTAATTAAAATGTGTTGAGTGCGTCGTTAAATAAATCTTTTTTTTTTTTTAATTATAAGGTCCTAAGTATGCATATTTATAGGTTGGTGGCT
>JAECMU010001296.1:0-13508 GCA_016106625.1 Dracogyra subfuscus | reverse complement strand
AATGTAAGTATCTATTGATGTTTGTAACTGGCCTCGGTGGCGCTGTAGTTAATCATCGGACTACCGGCTGGTAGGTACTGGGTTCGGATCTCAGTCGAGGCATGGGATTTTTAATCCAGATACCAACTCCAAATCCTGAGTGAGTGCTCCGCAAGGCTCAATGGGTAGGTGTAAACCACTTTACCGACCATTGATCCATTACTGGTTCACCAAAGGCCATGGTTTGTGTTATCCTGCCTGTGGGAAGCGCAAATAAAATATATTTTGCTGCCTATCGTAAAAGAGTAGCCTATGTGGCGACATCGGGTTTCCTCCAAAAAAAACCGTGTCAGAATGACCATATGTTTGACGTGCAATAGCCGATGATAAGATAAAAAAAAGTGCTCTAGTGGCGTCGTTAAATAAAACAAACTTTACTATTGATGTTTGCATGTATTCATGTGTACATATCCATATAGTGTGTGTGGGGGGGGAGGAGGTTGTCTATGGATACTTATATTTGTCTTGAGTGTTTTTCTGTCATGCCAGAAGTGACGTTGTATGTTCCTTATATGATTATATTGTTTTGCAGCGTCCAACATACCCGTAGGTATTGCTGTGGCTCGCAAGAGGTTGGGTCAGACCAGGACACAACCAGGTACGTCTGTCTGTTTGTCTGTCTGTCTGTGTATATCATGTGTGTCTCTATCTGTGCTTGCGTCTGTTTCCTACCTTATGTGGAATGTCTGTATTTGTGTCTGTGTGTGTGTTTCTGTGTATGTGTGTATGTGTGTGTGTGTCTGTGTGTGTGTGTCTGTCTGTCTGTCTGTCTTTCTAGGACGGGATGTAGCTCACTGGAAGAGTGTTCACATGTAGTGCGATGGGTTGTGGGATAGATCGCCCTCAACTTATATTAAAGGCCATGGTACTTAGTGTCTTGTCTGTGGGAAAATATTTATGAAAGTTCCCTTAATGCTTTATCATTTGGAATAGCTTATGTGGCGGCTGAGGGTTTCCCCTCTTTCTGTCTAATGACCACAGTTGGAAATAACCAAATAGCTGTAGCTTAAAATATACTGAGGTGTGGTTAAACCAACAGTATTTTCTGTGAGTGTCTGTGTATTTCGATGACTCATAAAAACATTGACGATTCATTTCTGTGATTGTTTGATTTAATTTTTGGATCTACGTATATTATTCATATTGTGTGTTTATAATTTCTTTTGTTAACTCTCATTTACACACTTGTTGTTTGTATTAAACAATGCTAATGTCTACGACAGAAACACACAACCTGCAACCCACATTGCTGCACGAGCAGACGACAGTGGACGAGGACCAGTCTAGATCTTTCACGCAAGATTATAAAGACAGAGAAGAATTTCTGAGGTGGGTTTTATTATTTTGTTCTTCTTTATTCCTGTTGTTAAATTATTTTAGTAGTAGTAGTAGAAGTAGTAGTAGTAGTAGTAGTAGTACTAGAGTAGTAGTAGTAGTAGTAGTAGTAAAAGAAGTAGTAGTAGTAAAAGAAGTAGTAGTAGTCGTAGTAGTAGTAGATGTAGTAGTAGTAGTACTAGCAGTAGTAGAAGTAGTAGTAGTAGTAGTAGTAGAAGTAGTAGTAGAAGAAGTAGTAGTAGTTCTAGTAGTAGAAGAAGTAGTAGTAGTAGAAGAAGTAGTAGGTAATTTCTGAGGTTTTTTATTATTTTGTTCTTCTTTATTCTTGATGTTAAATTATTATTTTAGTAGTAGTAATAGTAGAAGTAGTAGTGGTAGTGGTAGCAATACTTGTTGTAGTAGTTGTGTTATCAGTATTATCATCGTCATCATCATCATTAGTGTTATTGTTAGTTTTTTGTTATTATTATTATTATTATTATTATTATTACTATTATCATCACTAAAATTATAATTAACACATAAGGTTTTTATGTATTTCCAAATAACTTAGATATTGGTATCATAGCTAGCTTGTTTAATATATTACATGGACATACAATAACTGATTGTCAGATTGTAGTTGAGATCAGTTGCTTACACGTGTATACAGTGTAGCATTATTTATTTTTTAAATCGGCTTTATTACGCTAAAACCAGTATCAGTATTTTGTTGTCTAATCGAAGTGTTGCTTTGTGTACACCATACTCCCGTGTTGACGTTCGACAACAACACTATAAAACGACTCTTGCTATACAGTAGTTGATTATATATTGTTCTTCGATCATTGGAAACTTGTATTTAACGTTAACTGACACTAATTCCACATAGTAAACAAATATTTCAGACAATATAAAGTCTGATTAGTTATCCCTATCTATTAAAACAATATTATCTATAAAGGTAGATGATAAGGTCATATGCGCTGTACAGCAGTCGTTTGTATGCGACTACTGCAGTTTGAAAATATTATAATCAATCTGT
The DNA here is from genome assembly GCA_016106625.1 of Dracogyra subfuscus. Lineage (NCBI taxonomy): Eukaryota > Metazoa > Mollusca > Gastropoda > Neomphalida > Peltospiridae > Dracogyra > Dracogyra subfuscus. Next base: position 11,110 of record JAECMU010001296.1, on the reverse strand, counting down.
TTTTCTCTTTCAGACAACAGAAGGCGATTTTGTCAGGGTCGCTAAAACCAGTGGTGACCACTGCCTTACCCCCAAATCTCGTAGTCACAGGTACTGTCCGTTCATCTGTTCATATCGCATGGTTTTCTTTAACGTATAAATTATCTGATGACAACCAGAACAGGCTATGTCAACTTATTAGTGAACTGAGTGGAGTCATCTAGTTCGGTTTTATCATTTTTAAATATATGTTATTGTTTTTAGTTGGGGGTGTTTTTGTTTTGTTATTTTGTTGTTTTGGGTATTGGGGATTTTGTTGTTGTTGTTGTTGTTTTGTGTTGGGTTTTTTGGTGGGGTTTTTTTTGGTGGGGGTGGTATTGGGGGTTGGCTTTTAAGAGAATTCGAGATGGTGTGTGGTGGCATATATGAAATACGAGTAATAAAAATTATATATACTTGGAGTAAAGAAATACAATTGCTTTCATTTCCGATTTTTAGAAGATTTTAAATGTGTAATCTTGTCTTTTTGAAAACTATAATTTTGGACACAGTCAATTTGTTGCTGTCAGCCCTCAAAACTATCTAAACAGCACTTGAGATAAACGGGACACCATGATGTACTGTAATTACTAGATTTTAGAAATAAAATTTGAGTCCCTGAGAACATCGACAGCTTGCAATGGTCGTTTGCTTCATAGGCGTCCTAATTTACAAGTGGAAACCCACCTATTTCTGTTCCGTATCCATAGATACCGCTTTCTTTGGGAATAAATAGTTTTGCCCCGTACAAAGTGTAATTGGTCACGGTCCATTAGTTGTGTTCTGTTGTGTCTCATTTAGTCAGTCGACCCTGAAATGTATTGCTTTGTTCAAGAAAGAGGAAAGCCATTCACATCCTCGTGGAACGTGTTTCTTCTAGTACAGGACTTTTGTTTCACCATATTCAAAGAGGATGGTGCTTAATCTGGGCTTGTTTGTTTTTTCCGCTTGCCTGCTTATTTGTTCGTCTTTTCTTCTTTTTATCTTTATTTAGCGCTCGCCGATAGTTATTAGGGACGAATTGTTTTAGGTAGTAAAAGCTTCTTGTGCAATTAGACCCACGACTGGTATGTGCTGCCATTTCTGTGAAAAAGTGCATATAAAGTGTCCCTTTCGTTTTATGAACAAACAATGTAGCGGGTTTTCTCTAAAAAAATATGTCAGAATCATCAAGTGTTTGACATCCAGTAGTAGATGATTAATAAATCAATATGTTCTAGTGGTTTCGTTAAACAAAACAAAATAAAACTCTGCATCTTCACACGATACTTTACACGTATATACCAAAGGTTTTTAAAATAAAATAAACAAAGTTCAAAGTAAGTGAAGTACAAACTGTTCTATATACGTTCTCACCTGTCATGACTTTCAGGAAGTCTGCAAGGAACGGACAGCACGTTATCCGATGATTTGCGCATGCGTTCTTTGGCTAACCAGTGGTTAGCAGCGTCTGGACATCCTTCAGCATGGCTGTCTCAGAACCCGTATGGACTTCATCCGGGTATTGCGACAACTACAACCAGCGCCATCGAGCAGGGAGCCTTTCCTGTTCCAACACCAAGCGGTTTCAAGATTGCGCAGGATTCACTGACAGGACAGTTGTTCCTGGTTCCTACTGGAGGTTTGTATTTAAATGATTATAGTCATTATTCAGATTCTTGTTTAACTTGAATCCATCGCCCATCGTTACAGCGCAGTTGGCATTACTTTAGTAATTAAAAAGTAAAAAGCAAAAAGAGATGAGAATTAGAATTTACCATACCTTTGCATAATCACAGTGGCTAAATGATTAGCTAGCACATTGCCATTCACTAGTGTATGTCAGACTATATTCTGTAAAATAAAATATGACTATCAAAGAAATATTTGAAGAGGCACTGCAGTATTTTAAATTATTTTTAATGAAGAGCTATTTCTAAGCCAGTGTATATTAAGCTACAAGAAGTAATGACATGACAAATGGTAGTATATGTTGTCATCAACGTGTACAATGTCCTTTCTGCTGGAACACGTCTCTGTTAGCGTGGATGGTGCTATTAGTTAGTGTCTTTATTTAGTACACGATTTTGTTAATGACGTCATTTGCTTGCGTGTTGCAGATTTTGTCGACCAGACTGGACTATGGCCAGCGGCATTTCCCGGAAGTCACGGGGCACAAACGGCGCACACTCATTTCCAACACCTCCTGCCAGCACAGCCTCACATGGGTCACGTGACCGAGCCCACGTCACCACACAGTTCTGTGGGAGATCAGAGAGAATTAACTCCTGGCCAGGTTAGCATGTAATAGTTTTATTATTAGAAGGATATACGACTGTAGTCAAATTTGAATAACAAAACTGTAATGCATGGTTGGACTGTATGTCTGAACAATTCAGAGTCAAATGGGCATTTATCAAAATAGTGGTTAATTGCATGACTTTTTATTAACCTAGTCTATTGAAGAACAAGCACTCCCGAGGATATTTTTTACTGGAAATTTCATCTCTCTTACTCACAAAGAGGACCGCCACTCTCAGGCTAGTTTATTAAATCAACATTAGCATCGGTTAGAGCGCAATAGAATATGTACAACTGTGATGAATTGCACTTATGAATAACTGTCCTAACGGTGATGATACCAGACCCAAGGTAACACCGCTAACGTTCGAGAACTATTTGAATGGTTCCTGACGTGGCAGCAGTTTGGTTTACCGTGAAGCGTATAAACCAGTGAAGCGGGTGGGGGGTTTTCCGTTCGGTCTGGTTGAACTCAGCCCTGGTAGTTGCAAAACGTGAGCATATCCTGTCCAACCGGTGGCACCCGTCATGAGTACTGTCACCCGTCATGAGTACTGTCACCCGTCATGAGTACTGTCACCACAGCTGTCACGTCCGTCACTTCATCTTATTTATTGTTCTTTGATAGTATTTTATTAAACATTACCCACACTAGACTATAACTGTCGGTAACAGTATGTTCATTGTTACTGCCGAGTTCAAAATGTTTATTAAGATTTTTAGACTTGTATGGCCATGACGGAAACCAGATTAATTATGTATGTAACCTAACGATGTTTTACTTCCTTATGGTAGTTAGATCTTGTGTTGCATTACTCACCCTGTAATGATTCCACTTGGGGCTAGTGGAGGATTCAGTGTGAGGTACTCTCCCGTTATGGTTTAGAGAAGTCATCAATTTCTTGTCGGGTCCACTCTTCTTGAAAGTAGGGTGAGGAAGATGTGGCCTTAATTTCAGCCAATCACAGCTTCAGCTATCTTCATGGTTGACAATGTAAATTCGGCACCAAGTTATGAATGAATCCAGATTCAGTCTGCATGTTAGTGTCTTGTGAGTACACTGTTACGTTCTAATAATAACAGGGACACTACCAATAAAACACAAGAGTAGACTACGGTAACGTTATGAAAAGATAATTAATTTGTAAAAACTGAAACATTTAATTTCCAGTCTGTGTGTCAGACTCCTGAAGTGAGTGACCACCGAGATGAAAGTGACCGTGGGTCAGAGGGACAGACGCTCAGCCGGACCCCCACCCCGACGTCGTGGACTCAGTCAGGGTCGACCAAGGACAAAAGTCCGGCTCTTCAAAGTGCCCCGCCCACCCCGTGTAGTCTGCAGGATCAAGAGAAACCCATCATGCTGCCCAGTACTTACATTCCAGGTCAGGTCATTCGCCTTTCTGTATTGTCGCATGTTGTCGGGTATTATCGTGATTTGTCGTGTACTGTCGGGTATTAGCGTATAGTTAGTACTATTGTGAATTGTCGTGTTCTGTCAGATATTACCGTATTATCGTGCATTTCCATTTACTGTCGGGTATTATTGGGCATTACAGTGTATTACAGTGCATTGTTGTGAACTATCGAATATTATCGGGTAATGCATTATCGTGTATTGTCCATGTATTGAGTATTCTTGTTACTTCGCTTCTTTCTATAACAATTCTGAACTTTGTCTGGTACAAGGATACATGTATGCTCATGGAGACGGTAGTGGTTTTGTTGATTTATGTAATTACTTTGAAAATAACCATGCATCGTAACGTCTCAACTATTTCAAAACATGCTAATGCAAATGCAGGTCTTGCAAACGGTCAAATAGTTTGAACGCAGACGACATTTGTGATATCCCGGAGGTTATGGACGCTACTTTTTAACAGTTTCAAGGCAGGTGTTCAGAACCCATGCTATGATATTACGCGTCAGTGACCAATATCATGTATAAAACTTTTTATTCATATTTTTATTTGACAACTGGTACGGGTCAGGGACAATCGGATATCGACACGGTTCAGCGGCCATTATGTGCGTTATGATTTTCAGCAGGTGCAATGTGTCATCTGTGGGTGTCACCGAATGCAAAACCTCTTCCGCTGCTCAATTGATGGACATTTTTGTATACATATTGTACACCGCATTGTTTGCGGGGATGTTAATATTATAAGTAATAAAAAAGAGACGTTTAAGTGGTGGGCGCTACTTATAATACCTGTTAATCGAATATTCAATGGGGGTCAGATAAAACAAGTATTGTTTTTCATGTCGTTGCTGGGATTCGAAACTTAGGAGCCGAATTGCCCACAGTTCCCAGACCACAATTGTATCCGTGTGTGTGTGTGTGTGTGTGTGTGTGTGTGTGTGTGTGTGTGGAATGTGTGCGCGTGTGTATGTAGTGTGTGAGTGTGTGTGCGTGTGTGTGTGTGTGTGTGTGTGTGTGTTTGTATGTCGGAGTGTGTGTGTGCGTGCGTGTTTGTGTGTGTGAAGACAAGCATTAAACTGATAGCTGTTTTGGTTTTTTTCACTAGATATGTCAATGGCCACATCACAGGAATACACGTACGCCTTCCCTGGTGGACATCTGCCTTACATGCTTAATCCGGGCATTCTGTCTGTGCCAGGCGTGCCTCTCAACCTATCGGAACCCCTGACTGTGAAGACCGAGTCACCCTCCGTTCAGTCGCGTGGGACCTCCCCAATCATCCTGACTCCCCCTCCGTCAGACGAGACCCACCGGGGTTCCGTCAGTTTCAGAGAGGTGGCCGTGTTCACGGACAGTCCGGTCACAAAGTGCTCTACGTCGGTGCAGACGTGTGATCTGGACGATTTCCCGCCATTTTCCACCCCCGTCAAGCTGAAGGAACAATGCAGTCAGACGTGTCAGAACGACGACTTGCCACCGACAGAGGGGAATTCCCAGGATGCTAAAAATAGCTCCTTTACAAAAACAGCTACCATTGAACGTGAAAATAGTTCTCCTTTCGACTGTGATGTTACAAAATTAGACGCAGACTGTGATACCGCTAAAAACAGTAAAAGTGTGAGTAAAAAGGAAGGCGGCGTGGGGAAGTACAATCCGTTCAACGACCCCCAGATCCTCCTGGCAGCCGATGGCCTTGAACTGTTGAGTACCCTGGCGGAGAAGAGATCCAAGTGTTCCGACATGGAGTGTCCCAGCGTCTTTCTCTCTCCTAGCGACTCGTGTAAATCGGACAACACTGACGTCACGGAGGACTCGCCAGAGCTCGCAAAGAAAGAGTGCACGCCCAGACGAGACGTCCGCAGATCAGGATCTCCTAAATGGACGTTTCCGAAAAAGGACAGCAGCCAGAACTCGGCGGCAATAGGTATCTTCAATATGCCATCAGGTATCTACCATAAATGTTAAAACCCCATTCATCTCTGTCCCTGTAAGCGAGGGTATATTGTTGACTATAACGTGTAGCAGATTTCCAGGCAGATTCAGCTATGACTACCACATCCTCCCGTTGTCCCTTCGAGTAGGTCCTATTCAGTTTTATTAAATAAAGATGTTGATAGCTCTATCTTAAAACATTTCCCATCCGCCTTTCGTTTCATGTTAAAATAAACTTGCTGATACAAATGTCATAACACCTTTTTGTGTAAGTATGCTTGGCTTCATTAACAGGGTCCAGTTTGTATTACATGTTTTTCAAAACGTCAGTAATTGATTAACCAATTTGTGATATCCAAGGAGCGCTGTAGATGTGGATTGGTGTAATCCTACTACCACCATCATCATCATTATCATCATCATCATTTCCATTATCATCACCTCATCACACCTCAGATTACAAAATTATGTTCCCAATGTCCTGGTAATGTTTAAATAAATTACGATACTGCTATTTGGCCTCCCTAAATAATATTATTTAACACTTTTTGAAAGTTGTTTAGGTTGCTAATGTAACGCGGTTTCTCCAACCTCCCAGTTTATTCCAACAGCTTGGTTACTTTCACTGGAACATAAATACTCCTCTTATGCAAGCGTGTGTGAGTCAGAATGTCTCTGATAAGAGCGGCACTAGACCGTTATATTTGAGACTGTCATGGCGTACTCTACAACATCAGAAATGTGTCATGTTAGGATCATGTTTGTCAACTAATAGTTATCAGTCGATTCCTGTACGTTTATATTTGGTCTTATATTCATAATCGGGTCTTTGTTGGTGTGGTTGTAGGAGGTTTTTTTTTTATCACGTTGTTTTGTTTTGGTTTTGTCAAATCATGTCATAGAATCATGATTATGATTATTTTTCTCAGAACAGAATCACATCTAGTTTATCCTTCTTCCTCTGTGTTTGTTGTTTGTGGTTTTATTCACTTTTCCTAAACATCTCACGTTTTAAAGCTGACGACCTAGTTTCCGAAGTGCGTACCTTTTCATATTTCTCACCAAATTAATTATGAACTACAAACACCAGAATAAACAGAAACGCTCTGGATTTGTTCAAATAGATAATTTCATGAAAACGTTTTCCCGTAATGTCAAAGTTAAAAGTAAAGACACTGTAACAGACGAAAATATTCCGCACTGCCTAGTAACTAGTGTCAGCGGCTTTAATGACGAATGTTTACTTTTATTAGATTAGAAACTCGGTAATCTACTTAGTAGTACTGGGTGGAGGTTGTCAGCATTTAAGGGTACTTGGTGACATGATACGTTTATCACATCTTCAAATGTCTTGCTGTTAGTACTGTTTTAGTGATCTGCTTCAGTCTGCGAATTCCGGGACTGGGTGTGCTACAGCAGACCTCGCCGTGGAAAATAAGCTGAGGGGAGGGATTAATTGCTCAACTAACTTATGGGGAGCCATTTAAAATATTAGCACATTAATACTGTATAAACAAGCCGAGAAGGAAATCTAGCGATACGTCATAAGTGACCTATTGCTGCTGACCTAAATCAGTTGTTCGCGTGACGCCTATGCAAGGGTGGGGAGACGTAGCCCAGTGGTAAAAAAACGCTCGCTTGATGCGCGGTCGATTTGGGATCGCGATCCCCATCAGTGGACCCGTTTGGCTATGTCTCGCTTCAGCTAGTGCACCACGACTGGTACACCAAAGACCGTGGTATGTGCTATTCTGTCTATGTAATGATGCATCTAAAAGATCCCTTGCTGCTAATCGAAAAGAGTAGCCCATGAAGTGGCGACAGCAGGTTTCCTGTCTCAATATCTGTGTCGTTCTTAACCATATGTCCGACGCCATATAACCGTAAATGAAATGTGTTGAGTGCGTCGTGAAATAAAATATTTCCTTCCTTCCTTCCCATGCTAAAGGGAGCTAATAAACATTACCCTCCTTGAATTAGTATCAGGAGACTGATGTGGTGCGAGTGATGGCTCCCCATAAACGGCGAGGTTTGCTATAGGTTAAGCATTGTGTAGCTGGCTAATGTGTTTGCCGTGGTTGTGGTGTTTGTTGTGTTTTGAGCATATTGCCTCATGGAAGCAGACCTTGAATCTTTTCTTGCCACAGGGCTTGACCACATGGACGCCATGGAGATCGAAATGCGCATGCGCCTTGCTGAACTTCAAAGGCGGTACAAGGAAAAGCAGAAGGAACTGGCGAAGCTGCAGCCAAAAAAGGATAAAGACAAGGGAGACAAGTCTGACAAGGGTGATAAGTCTGACAAGGGAGATAAGTCTGACAAGGGAGACAAATCGGACAGGAGTGATCGTTCCGATAAGGGGGATAAATCCGACAAGAACGAGAAGTCGGAAAAGGGTGATACAGAGTAAGTATTTGTCATATGACGTGAACGGGCGTTTACAGCCTTAGGCACAATGACATGAACAGTTGGCCAAACAAATATTACCTGGACATTTAAATTTCCTACAAATGATATTTATTAAAACATCTATTTAGCATTCTTAGCCCTAGTATTGATAGTATGGTACATTATGTCTACGAAACAATAAATCGGGTTTCTGGAGGTGTGGTGGGGGGGGGAACGTTTCTTTCTTTTTTAACTAAAGTTCGTGATTTAAAATGTTTGCATGTTTGATGTGTTAGTGTTAGTGAAGAGAAGAACATACAATCGATGTAGGTCTCAATATCGGTCCAGTTCTAAGTAAATATACCCAGTACTCCGCCATGCCTGGTATGGCAACTAGTGTTGTTATGTCTTTAAACCAACAGTGCATCGGACTACTTACTGTATTTTTTACACAATAAAATCACCTATAGTATGGTCAGTATAACGAATAAGATCGCAAGTAACAATACAGTAGTGATTTTATTTTAGTGCTTATCATATATTATTAATTTAGTTTTAAAAGCAAATCAAAGCATAACCAACTTCTATAGTAAATATCACGCAATTAACCATATATTTTTTTAAACTACACACTAACAAGACATTTTAAAATTTAATGAACAAATAAAAACAAATGTTCTTGTTATATTTAACAAACAGTGCTCTACGACTGCTATGTGAGACACCTACAGGTCCTTACTGGATGGTAGCACAGTCTGTAGTGGGTAGGCACGTGCCAGATTTTCACCTTAATTCACATAAGAGTGTGACAAATACAACGTACATTTTTATCCTTGAATCCCAGGTGGGGAATCACAGACACCCCCCCCACCACCACCACCACCACCACCACCACCACCACCACCCGGTTCTAACTGTCCTATGAATATAGTTTTTGTGTACTCGTTAGATGTACTCCGATGGTTGTCTGACGTTTACTGTTCTCTGTATTTTCAGAGATGAGTCTCAATCTAAACGAGGCCCGGGAAGACCAAGAAAACGAAAATTCTTCCCCACAAAGAGTGATGAAGAAACCTCGTAAGTATTATCGTCGTCAAGTAACAGTTATCACTTAACGTGTGACGGATACATACATTTCCACTGCAGCAGTTTGAACCAGGGACCTTCTGGCCAAATAATAGAATCAGTATACACATTTTCAATCACTACTATCAGGAAAATTGTCTGAAAGAAGAATAAGTTTAATTTCAGTTTATATAAGTCTAGTAAGGTTCAGGTATACATACTGTCAATAAGTTTAATTTCAGTTTATATAAGTCTAGTAAGGTTCAGGTATACTGTCAGTAAGTTTAATTTCAGTTTATGTAAGTCTAGTAAGGTTCAGGTATACTGTCAGTAAGTTTAATTTCAGTTTATATAAGTCTAGTAAGGTTCAGGTATACTGTCAGTAAGTTTAATTTCAGTTTATATAAGTCTAGTAAGGTTCAGGTATACTGTCAAGGAGATACAACCCAGTTATTTGGGTTGTCTCTTCATTAAGTTAACGATTAATGATAAAGACGTCGGTGTATGTACGTTTTTCGAACTTTTAAGTACAGCGTTTCGTGAATCACAAACATTACATGGCTTGTTGTCATACAGTGGTGATTCATTATGGAGATTAAATCCACGTAGCTTGATTTGAACTAGTATCAGAGAAATACTGAGAAATGGTGAGATACAAACGCTACGAATCTTGAACTGGTTTAGCATTACAGATAATCACTATCGTACGTTGTAATAAAATATAGTACCTCATGCTTACTTGTCGGATCTTTGTCTGAAGAAGTTATCCTCGGCTGCGAATTGTTGACTCTCGTATAGTTAACATAGTATGATATAGACAATGGCGTATTGTGATCTGTTTATGGATTTCTACACAGTGATTAACGTGTGTTACAGGTCACAGAAAACAAGTCCCAAGGAATCTCACCACAAGAAGAAACGGCTAGCAGAGGAACTGGTGGACAGAATGTTCAGAAGTGTTAGTATTCAGTTCTGTCTTATTATCATGTATAACGGTGCATCCACATGGAAAATAACACACTCCACACACACGACTCTTAGTATTCGGCTAAAACAGACATGAACATTTCATAAATTAACTGTACATTTTAACCGATTTCAGAATCCTAACCTATCTAAATTATCTGGGACCCACAACTCTCTTATTAACACACACTCTCACTCTTTTACTTACTCTCTCTCTCTCTCTCTCTCTCTCTCTCTCTCTCTCTCTCTCTCTCTCTCTCTCTCTCTCTCTCTCTCTCATAATGTTCGTGAATATATTGAGTATAAGCAATTTTATTGAGGTTTTATTAGTTAATGTATACTTTGAAATAACTATGTGTTGTTAAGGTTTCAATGTATATATGTAAATACTAATGTGTTGTTACAGTTTCACTGTATTTATGTAAGTACTCATGTGTTGTTACGTTTTCAGTGTATTTATGTACGTAATTATGTGTTTCAGCTTGCTCCAGCGAAAAGCGACAAGCAGAAGGCAGTTTCGGTAATGCGCAGTAAAACTAACACTATGCCTAAGAAACGACCCAGTTTCCATAGCAACAAGCCAGCCACAGGTTTGAATAATTGTTTCAATTTGGTTTTACATCTGCTTTCATCAGGGTCATATTTCAATTATGTTGTGTTATACGACAGTGTTTTGTAATCGTATTGTGACGAGACGATGTTTGAAGTCACGTGACAGTTTTGTATTACTTTCCTGTAGTCACGTGGCAGTTTCGTATTACTTTCCTGTAGTCACGTGGCGTGTTTATATTCATTTCTTGTATATTGCATATACACATGTAGTTACATAACGGTTTTACATTAATGTTACTGTAGTGTCACGTGACTGTTTTCTATTACTTTCTATAGGTTCTGTAGTCACGTGGTGGTTTTGTATTATTTTACTGTATATTGTATTTAGTTACGTGAAGGATTTGTGTTAATATACAGGTGATAGCAAGTAGTCGCGTGGCCGTTTTTTCTTATTAATTTCTTGAACGTGTTTTTTGTAATCACGTG
>JAECMU010001286.1:7975-22890 GCA_016106625.1 Dracogyra subfuscus | reverse complement strand
CATCCAATAATTTACATTGCTGTTGTATTAAAATGCGAATGGTCATTTAGTATAATTGCTCAAATATAGAAGCGTGTTGCTCCAAAACGTAACTACACGTCTTTTCTTAATACGGTCAAGGTCGAGTGGTTTAACCACACCTTCAGAACAAGCTGTCACAGTGTACCCTTGTTGTGGTTAGGAAAAAGGTTGGAATAGGGGAACGGCGGGATCCTCGTACTCGACTACCACTTCCTAAACCATGGAGTCCCCTCCTTATATATTTTGCTGAGTAAACAGGTTTTTTTTATGGCTTTGTTCAAGTAATACCAACTATAGGTATATGCATTGACCCGAGATACTTGACACCTCAAACCATCACAAGAATATTTGGGCTAGTCTCCGTTTTGAGATAAGGACCTATTTCCTCTCCATTTTTTATTTTTTATTCTTGAGGGGTTCTTTTATCACAGAAAGTGAATTGGGTCAAGATGACATAAGTGTGCGGTGAGGCTAACGACTAGCGATGGGAGATACACTATCGGTCGTTTTTACACATCGTCGAGTAATTGTGTGGGACATCCGACAAATGCAAAGTGAACGCTGGAACCGAGCACCTGGGTCTCATTGAAGCAGCGGATGATCTCTTTACGATATACACACCGTGGCCTACCTCGCGTTATGCAAGGCAGACAAAATATAAACGTTTGTTTTGTTTAACGACATCACTAGAGCACAATGATGTATTAATAATTATCGGCTATTGGATGTCAAACATTTGGTAATATTTGACTTGTAATCTTCAGAGAAAGCCTATTTCATTTTCAATTTTAGCAGCAAGGAACTTTTACATGTACCTTTCCATAGACAGGGCAGCACATATCATGACCTTTGATATACCAGTCGTGGGGTACCTGGTGGAACGGGGAAACCTCGCTGCGAGCGCTTTACTGACCGAGACAGATTTCGCCTTTATCACATGGGCCTGACTAAGTGTCAGAACTATCGCATGTTTTACACCATATAGCCGATGATTAGTTAATCAATGTGCCCCACTTCTTCTTTTTGTCAGTTCTAAAGGCCATTCATTACGATAAAGAAGAAAGGAATGCTTCTTATGCATTTTCCCATATACAGGACAGTACATACCCTGTCTGTGATGTAGCATAAGTTAAATCTTTAGCTTCCGATTATATGCCTTACTTATACTTTCGTGAATAATATATGATCTGGATAACGTTTTATTTACTCTGCATAATTCATACCACATCTACTGAACGAGAATCAAAAAATAAAAAACAACAAAAACAACAACAACACACAAAACAAACAAAAATAAAGTAACCAAAAATAAAATAAAACAAAAACATATTTTTAAAATGTATTACTTGCTACGAACGAACGTGTATCATTTTGTCCACATGCGCAGGTGTGTATGCAAACATAACCGTGAAAAGCGCCAGTGATGAATTTAAACAAACCTTGGAAAGTCCAATAGACGCAGGGGCTGTCCTAAATCACAATGTGTGCCATGATGGGCGTGTTTCATCACACTTTGCTGTGATTTTGACGTGTATTAATTAATCTTGACCTTGATGGTACCATGTCTTACGAATCTTGACTGATCATATTAAGTTAATTAAAATGCCTCTCTCTCTCTCTCTCTCTCTCTCTCTCTCTCTCTCTCTCTCTCTCTCTCTCTCTCTCTCTCTCTCTCTCTCTCTCTCTCTCTCTCTCTCTCTCTCTGTTACATTTACAATATACACATCCACGCAATCTATTCGCTCACAGTGTTACCGTGTTACTGTATAGAGTATAGACTGGTTCCTAACTTTTGCGGTCACTTTCACTTCCTGCATTAAAAAGTTTATTTCCCGCCTCCAGCTATGTACATACATTCCGCGACTACTAAGTTGTCGTCGCCATGTTGCCGTTGCCTGCAGTCAGGGAAAGCTTTCTGCCGTCAGGACGGCGCATTCATACAACGACTTCTTCTCATTTGTTGCAATTTACCTTCGGCAATGGCGGAGATGAAACGGAGAATTGAGAGGTTCTTCGACGGCGCCTGAACTGGTGATAGAGATCAGTGCGCATCTCTCCGCACGTGCTGGAACTCTTCACTGTGAAGACAGATTCTTTTTTCTTCTTCTTTTTTTGAAAACAAAACCCTACCACTGTTAACGCAAGTCTTTGTGCGTTTCATGTGCACTGCAGTCTGCTAGATCTTCTGTTTGGTATTGTTTACTGCTGTTGTATACCTCCTTTATTTGTTTGTGTATAGCAATCTGAGAAGTTATTGTTTTTTTCCCTCCGCTATATCTGTATTTGTTTGTCTCGTCTTCTCCGTTGTTTCTAAAATAACCTTTTTATCTTTTCTGTCATCAAATCGTGCATACAAACCATTCCATCGTCTGTTCATCCATTGGTCTACCTAGCCATTTAGTCAGCCATGATACCACATACCCACACACATCCATATCACCATCCGTCCGTCTGTACCTCCATTCATCCACCCATCCATCCATCTAACCATCCATAAATTGAACCATCCAATCATCCATCCATACATTCAACCATCTATTCGTCCATCCATCCACCATCCATCCAACCAACCAACCAACCAACCGATCAACCATTGAACCATCCATCTATCCATCCATATATCCATATATCCATCCATCCACCCATCTAGTGGATTGAAATCTCACAAAGCCAAGTCACTTTAGAATCGATTATGGTTTTAAGCAAATACACAGAAATTCTCTTGCGGTGTATGTTTAGAAAAGTGGTCTATGTGAAGTATTCCAAGTGGCCGACTGTGTGATAGATCCAAGTGTTAATCAGCAGCGACGACCCTCTAACTGGTTCAGTATGGCGCGTCCTTACGTTTACGTCTCATGGCGGGAACGCAGCCCAGGAATGCGGCGCAGCACAGCTAGTGCACGGTGTTTACACCGACTTCATTACCAGTTTATTTCCCAAGTTGATTTCACACTGTGATCAGCTTTTCAATAGTAAAAAAACGAAATAATTTATTTTTTTCTTTAAAAAGCGACCCCCACCCACCAAAAAAAAAAAAAAAAAAACAACAACAAAATGCATTTAAAAAAAATAAAAAATAAATAAATTAAAACAAACAAAAAACTCTAAATAAAAACAAACAAACAACTTCGTAATAAATATTATATAAATTTCGGTTGTTATATCATTGCCACAACTTACCCCGAATAGTTAGGTTATTATAATTAAATAAGAAACTGAAATAGCTAACTCGGTGTCTATTACTATTATATGTAAACTTGATTAGATTATAAAAGCTCGACATTCATTCTCTAGTTAGGGTCACCGAAATCGAAATCGAAGTCACAAGACCGTGTAAAATCCAAATCAATGAATATCGTTTAATAAATCATCGCCAGAAGATCGTTATCACTATGTAAAATGTTACCATTACGGAATCGTATCTCATTGAAAGCTGCATACACTACGTTTTAAATCGCTAGATTCCAGCCTAAGCAACCTGTAATAAACCAGTTATAAATCGGGAACACGGTGTTGTTTTTATTTTAAATATGACAAAGTAAACAGGAAACTATGCGTCAAAACATTAGTGATGTGTTTGTGTGATACATGGACATTTTATAACGGTGCATATGTACATATATTTTGCGTCCTGTCATTTATGTGGAATGTTTATATGTAATGGAATTCATCAAATAATGTTATTTGGAACAGTCAAATGTTCACACTCTGACACGTATATGGTAAAGCCCCATCTGTTGGAGGTAGTTCTAAATTATATTGTCTAGACTCAACAATCCAAGTGTAACACTTTTAAACACCCGTGATGGCATCCTGTAGCGTCTATACTGATCCAGCTAGCGTGTAATGGTAAAAGGAGGAATTTATCCGTCAAGAAACAAGCGTTTCCGGTTATATGCTTACACTGTCTGCTGGAATAATGAAATATAGCACGACTGCATTTTGAAAGCAGATAAAGGCAGCAGCATCGAACTCATACACATGTCACAAGAATACATGCTCATAGTTCTCAGACATGACTGCCGTGCACCACGTTAAATAAATACATATATATATTCATCTAGGGAGCATTGTGCGCATTTTGTCATCAGTGGCTTACTTGACCACAGGTGGACCATGTACTCTAACTGTAGAGGGCTAAACGGATATTTAAACAGATATTCAGCCGATATCTGTCCAAATGTCCGTCTAGCCCTCTACAGTCAGAATACTCGGGCTAAGCCATGGGCAGTAAGTATGACAGGTACTGGGTTCGCACTCCGGTTTGGGCCTCGGCTCTCACCAAACGTGAATTCTGACAGCCTTTTCGTGAAACAATTAATTTAACTTTCCCCGAACGCCATAGAACTGCTTTCAAGAGCGTGTGCAAGAAAGTGTGCAGGGGTGGGGGGGGGGGGTGGGGGGTGGGGGTGGGGGAGACGACGGTAAAGATGGAAGTTCCTATGGGGTGGGGTGGCGTTGAGCCCGTAATCTCATCCATCCACACGTGCGCCTGATACATTATCCCCCTCCCTTCATAAGTAAGATCCGCGCCTGGTGTATTATGTATTCTTTAACGTGTGGTAGAGGAGGACTAGTTCCTGTGACGGCGAAATTCTGGTATTTGTTGAGACTGTTAAACGATTATTAATAGTGAAAGGCTGGATTCTTATCGTCTGACCTCCGACAAAGAAAGAACTCCTTTCTGGCCTTTCCCCCGCCATTTTGATGCACGTGAGATAGTGCAGACGACATTTTGAAGGAGCTCGGGAAACACGTGTGACGTAAATCCCGCCGATAGTGCACGGAAATGATTGTTCCGTGAAAGCTATCTTCAGTTCAGGATGATAACAATTCTCCCAAACTATTTAGGGTTACTAATCTGCACTTACAAAGTTTTCTCTTTCTCAAAAATCTCCTTGCATTGCACAATAGGTGGGTTTTTTCTTTTCTTTTTAATCTTAAGCGTAATATCTCCTGTTAAATGGCGTCACCGTGACATTGGTTGGGTTTTGTAAACACTCCTCAACAGTTGTTTACTGCACACATTCATAAGGACAGGACTGTTTATTTTTTATCGCAGGTTGTGTAAACTTTCGATAGTGAATCTGTGAATTAACTATACTTGTCAAGACAAAATAATGTAGATCTGCAATTAGTTTGTTAGTTTGCTCCCTTCGTTTTATCTTCCTCTTCTCTCTGTCTTTTTTTTTTTTTTTTTTTTTTTTTTTTTTTTTTTTTTGCAGTCTGCTGTAACACAGTTTATTAAATAAACACGATCACGGTTTAACAAACTCGTGTGATTTCTTTATCAAGGTAACTGGTTATTTGTCGTGAATCCTTGGGCGAGGTCTAGGCTAGTCGGTAGAGAGCTCGTCCGAAGTGTATTGAGGGGTAGAATCGAATCTCATCACTATTACAGCCGATTTTAATAACTGATATTATACATTAGTTTCTTTTGTTGTTGTTGTTAAAATTATCCATTTCTATTCTTCCAAAGTGGTTTTGGTCATGCATTTTGTATAATTGAAACAAATGCATGTACCGCTGAGAAGTAATGGTTATAGCCACAAGCTGTAGTCCATTCTTATGGAGTATTTCCCAGTTTTAATGTCAGGTCGTTTCACTCTATTTAACTTATCCATCTATGTTACAAGTTAGTAAATTAACCAAAATTACTAGTTGAATCTAGGGTTTGCGATTTTATTAATTTTGAAAATATTTAAGTATTATTGATTTGTGTATTTTCAGGGCAGCTGCGGTGTTATTGCAACGAACCGGGCTGTGTGATCACTGGCTACATGTGTAAATCAAAACTCGGACAGTGCTACACCGCCAGGGAGTCTCAAGGGGAGATCACTCTTTCCACACACGGATGTCTCGATTCTCTAGCTCCCAGAGTGATAAACTTGTGCAGCGAGGCCGAAAACCTCATAAAATCCAGTGATTCTGTGACAAAAGTGCCTTTTAGACTATCGTGCTGTAAAGAGGACATGTGCAACTACCGAGAAACTGTTGACCACAGTATTGTGACAAACTCAAAATCCAACGGAAGTTCTCAAAAGGGTACGTATTTATACATGGTTGTGGGTGTGGGAAATCTGTTTACGTGCCCATATCCAAAAGAGGTTCAGGCACGCCCACCCCGGACTTAACCTCTGACCTCGCCAATGGCTAATACCGGAATAGGAGGGATACATTATTATAAGTATGGCTCAAAATGAACGGTATTATATTCTCGTGTCTGCGTTCAGTAACAGCTAATTCAAACGTTCAAGAGGACGATTTGATTGGTTTCCGATGCACAGAATAGATGTTTGACAACACCCCAGCACAAAAACTACATCAGCTGTTGGGTGTTGGTTTATCCCGAAGCGCAAACGTGTCTGGGCTGGATACAGTCATTACTCATGCGCTTCACTTTAATTTTAAAACCAAATGACTATACATGTATATGCAACCAGTCAAATAGTTCGAGAACGTTATTATCGCTCGCTGTTACTGAACGAAAGCTGACTAAGAACAAATTTGTTTAATGACATTAACAACTTCAACGTATAGATTAATATTCGCAGATTCATATTGTTATAATAAATAAATTATTGCATTCATGTGTGTGCTGTACAAGATGTTAGAAACTCAGGATTACAGTGTTATTATTTCCCAACACTGTCGCTCGGGAAATAAAATCGTTAGCAAACTCGTTTCATGAATTCCGTACAGACTCGCGACAGAATGAATTATTGAAGTTTAGCGATCGTCGAACTAAATTACTTTGCGTTGACGATGTTAAAACCAGTGATATACACGGTAAAACAAATTTGCGCTATCTAAAAAAAATTAAAGTGTGAAATTGGAATGTTTTAATGTGAGTGGTGATCTCTTCGTGTATCACGAAAACACGCCTTGAGGTCAACGTTACTCATTCTTTCTTTCATTCATTCATTTATTCATTCATTTATACTTATCTTTGTGCTTAAATCCGATTAAGGTTCAAGCACGATATCATGGCCACGCATATCAGCCAGGTTGGTGGTTAGCGAGATAGGAGTCGATTCAGTGGCCTTACATCTACCCACCGAGTGATTAAAGTTCGCTCTGAATGGGAGCCTACTACCTACCAGTCGTATGTCCGATGGCTTAACTACGACACCACCGAGGCCAACTGTCAACGTTAACTTTCTTTTCATTTTCACGTATAGTACAGTTTGCGACGAGAATGAATACGCGGTGCACTCTTTTGCTTCTTTTAGCACCGCGTAAAAACATCCGTTGTAATCTTTGGTAACTTCAACCTCCCCGACGAGCGCTCCGATGTTATTTCTCAAAATTTAAAGCCGTTTGAATAACCGATTCCAGGCATATTAGTCTATGTGTTACTGTCTACCGTTTCGTCTCGGTTTATTTATACGGGTGATCGTTATCCCTTATGGAATAAATGCCTGTTGGTTTCTGTTATGTATTTGATATCTGTGTGTTGAACAATTTCACCGTCTAGTGATAAATGCTGTCCTTACTGGAAATTCGCATAGAAGAAAAGACAAGATAAATGAGGCCGTTTGCAGGTGTACTGTGTTGAACTGGGTTTACGCTAGCATAACTGACATGTGCACTAGTTTAAAGGTAAACAGTTCCTTGCACTGCAGTTTAGGCATTTAATAGAATAGGAATCTGATGTAACTTGTTGGTATCCGCCAGTGTAGATCAAAACACGCGAATACGGGAACATAAATGTAGCTGAATGACATACTGGTCAGTTTTAAATGACTGTAGATCAGTTTTAACTTATTCCACAACTAAACGTGTTGTAAGTCCTCACACAATCTTAATTTGCAACACGTCCCTCTCGGGTTGTGAGACCAAAGGGGTGATGTAGTTGACGCAATTACCAGTCATACCTTTGTTGTGCCGTTTACGGTGGCTTAGTGGTTAGGCTATTGGTCTACAGGCTGGTAAGTACTGGGTTCAGATCCCAGTCGAGGCATGGGATTTTGTATTCAGACTCCAAACCCTGAGTGAGTGCTCCGCAAGGCTCATTGGGGTAGGTGTAAACTACTTGCACCGACCAGTGATCCATAACTGGTTCAACAAAGGCCATGGTTTGTGCTATCCTGTCTGTGGGAAGCGCAAATAAAAGATCCCTTGCTGCCAATCGGAAAGAGTAGCCCATGAAGTGGCGACAGTGGGTTTCCTCTCAAAATCTGTGTGGTCCTTAACCATATGTCTGACGCCATATAACCGTAAATAAAATGTATTGAGTGCGTCGTTAAATAAAACATTTCTTTCTTTCTTTCTTTCTTTCTTTCACAATGGCTGTGCATATCTAGTTTAGGTATTGTGGCTAACAGGGTTACACAGTACGTTTTTGGCTCACAAGTTTCATTTCATCAACAATTATCGGTGTTTGTGACGTACAGTAATATTTTATGTCATATTACTCAGCCTATGATAGATTGCGATATCGGTCTTGCGGAAAGTATTATGTAAAACTTCACGTCAAAATGTAGTGGGCGAGTTTGGTTTTGTTTACTCCGTGCGCATTCAGACCGCGCTCGAACAGTCTCCGTGGCGTTTAAACCTATGTTTGCTTTGGGAAAGCCATATCATTTTACCGTCGATATAGATGCATATCTATAAGCTTGATTTCCAGACGTCGCCGATTTCTTTCGTAGATTATGAGTGCTGGATCCCTGCATAAAGTACGAGTTCAGTAGACGTAAACGGTATGCACGTTTTAAAGACCGAAGTGACTGCGAGATCTTTTTAATGGAACTGGGGCTACACGAGAAAGGGGTGTTAGAGAACGAAAGAGTATTAGTATCAGTTTCTAAACAAGAAAGGTAATAACGACGCGGTCTCATGCGATATGAAGAGAGAGAGAGAGAGAGAGAGAGAGAGAGAGAGAGAGAGAGAGAGAGAGAGAGAGAGAGAGAGAGAGAGACAGACAGACAGACAGACAGACAGACAGACAGACAGACTAAGTGAAAGACAGGGCGATATAGAGACCGATAGAGAGACAGTATGTGTGAGTGAGTGAGTGTGTGTGTGTGTGAGAGAGAGAGAGAGAGAGAGGGGGTGGGGGAGGGAGAGAGACCGGGTGAAGGAGAGAGTGAGTGAGTGAGTGAGTGAGGTCAGGTAAACGAGTGAGAGTCCCGGAAAACAAGCATTAAGTAAATATAGAATCCAAAGGGACAAGTCGTCTGGATTTCTCCTATGACTGGAAGCCGTTAATATTACGTGAACTATCCCGCATATTGCTGCTGACATTCAGCGGCGGTTGGGAATGCCAGGACAAGATCGTTTGTCGTCTGGTCTGATTTACGCTGACGGCAACCCGTCTTCGGGTCCAGTTCGTACATATGCCAGACGAACCTGTACTTGTGGTTACCCATCCTGGTACAGCCGTCTTAATGCAAGTGACGGGCAAATGTAGCTCACAGACAGACAGATATATTGAAGGAATTCGGTATTTAATAATATTAGAAGTACGCTGACTCAGCTAAATGTTCCCATTTAAAGGTGTGAGCACTGTGTACAGACAATATTTTTAAGTTTATGTGGGTTACCTGTATAAAACAGAAGTTAATACTAATAATAGTTACTTATATTTTTGTTGGTGAGACAAGTTGGTATAACTGTCCAGGGCTCTTTATTAGCATCACATCGGTTTGATTATGAAGAAATAACCCGGCCAAACATATTATAGTATAGTCGAATTCATATATAAATGATTAAAAAAATTTGTAGTAATTTTCAAGTTGTTAGAACAATTTACCCAAAACAATCATGTCCCGGACAAGCGGGTAATATATAATGTCGAGCCCTGCACCTTACACCTCTCTATGGAGCTGCTGTGTTGTCATCTAGTGTTTAGCTGCTATTAGAATCGAAAGCCAGCAGCTGGCGGTCTAAAAACCACTGTACTATCGAGGTCGCGTCATGAAAACTTTGTTAAAATTCTTATGTAACACAGAACCCAGTGAATATACTGATAACATCATTGATGTGCACCCGTGCATCTCTGCCATTCGAACAACAACAATAGTGATTATAGCTCCTAATATGTGATCATGTCTCCACTGTCATGAAAACATTACGTTACAACCTATGTGTACAACAGAACTCAATGAATATGTTGATAACATCGAATATATGCACCCATGCATCACTGTCAGTTGAACAAGAATAATGATTAGAGCTCTTAATATCTTATCAATATCATTTGTCCACTGTCATGAACGTAATGATAGACAATCCTATTTCTCAATGTTAGTAACGTTTACAAAACCCTAGCTCGTATTAGGGGGATATATATATGTTTTGGCGTTACGTATTAAACTATTTCCCCAAGGTCGTGTATACTAAGGCCACAGCTGATCATTTCAGACCTTGACGTAAAAATTAATTGAAGAGAGTGAGTTATTGCTCCCCTAACTTAGATTATAGGGAGCCTTTTAAGATAGTACTATATTCGTACCATATAAATGTACATGCTCGTGGGAGCTAAACTTTGATCTGCTAGCCTAAAGGGAATGATGCGGAGGGACAATGATAGCTCCCCATACACGTCCGGGTCTGTAATTAAGAATAAACTCAACATAGTTACGGGCACGGTTATGAAGGGTTAACGTTCATGTCCAGAGCAAGCTGTTACGGAGTGTGCTTGTCATGGCCGCAGGTTCTGGCCGCTGTCAGCTCCTCAGTCCAGCAGAGAAAAGGTGTAAACTCAATTTATTTATACTTATTATTGTCTTTATATACAATTACGGTTCCATCACGCTGTTCTGGGCACACACCTGGCTGGCTGTCCAGGACAGTGAGTTAGTGGTTAGTGAGAAGTCGGTGTAGTGGTTATACCTTTATGTATTGAGTGTTAACACTCATTCTAGGTGACATCCGGTACCTGGCTGCGAACACAGTACCTACCAGTCTTATGTCCGATGGCTTAACTACAACATCACCGAGGGCGGTATAAACGTAACAATATGATAGACTATTTATAGTCTGCGCAAAATTGCCCTCCGTCCGTTTTATTTTACCCATATCTTCGCGTCGTTGTCTCTTGATCAGCGTGCTGACAAGGCGACTCTGGATTGCTAGTGTTAGTTAGGATCTAACGTGAAGGGTATGGGTAATCGATCTTCCGTGACAGAGTGGGCCAAATACGAGAGACTCATTGTTTACTCTTTGTCAGTCGTACCTCTAGCACAAGCGACACCGCAACGCAATCCGCCTCTACATCACTAGAAGGCGGGTTCGTCGGGCACGGTTCGCTTCTCCTTAACGACTTGTTGGTAATGTAACTCGCCTTCGTACCTAGTTCTTGGCTTTGTCACGAGAGTTGTGATCATTTTGATCGCCGGCTGTACTTGAAATATCAAATAACTTTCTTGAAACTAACAGGATCTTATTGGGTTTGTGTGGTCTGTTTTCTGGGGTGCATGATTTGTAGGGTCCTCCATTTCTGCATCCTGGCATTGTACTGGCAATGCAGAGATCTTCTAATAGTATAATATCTTCTTCTGCGTTCAAACAATGTTGTTTGCGGCTCTTAATTTAGACCAGGATTTGTATGTTCCTGATGAACTGTGTGGTGTTGATCAGTTCACATTTGGTTCCCCATAGCTTGTCTCTAAAGTGCATCGGTATTGGCCATGAGCGTGTTCTCTCGATGGTGTATGTAAGATACTCTTGTAGTACGGTCGTTTAGTTTAGGAATCCTCTATTTCTAAGATCCTCTATTTCTGCTTTTCAGAATTTCTCTACACGTATTGTCAGAAACTTATTTGGTTTTTTTAAATCCTTATTTCTTGGTTCATCATTTTTCTGGGATTATCTGTCTACATGCATTTGTAAGATAAGTGACACTGCAGCGGTATAAACCGTGTAGAAAATCATACTGACATGTCAATCAAAACTAAAATCTGACTTTGAACCTAGGTAGTCTCTCTTGATACGCCTTCGTTGTTTTTTTAAATATTAGTTCAATCTAGTTTAACATTATCTTCATTCGTTTTAATTGATTTCCTAGTAACGTCTGAGAACGAGCACCTAATAATGGACCTTGGAAGCAGGCATGACTTTGTCAAACTTCCTTTCAACTTTGCTCGATCCAGAGATATGATTTTGATCAGAGAATACGATTTGTTCGCTCAGATTCTATTCTTGTTGCCCCTGTTTTGATATATCTGCCTTGTTCAGAGATACGAGCTTGACTGTGTTAATGATTTTGTCATTCAGATTAGCAGTCTGGTCCTGTGTGTTCATCAATACTGCATGCATTGTTCACCTCATACAGCCCCGTGATTTCCTAGTAACTTCTATTAGCGCTACCCCTGTGCCTATATCTGTCTTGTCTAGAGATACGAGCTTCACTTGTCATTCAGATTAGCTATCTGGTCTTGTCTGTTCATCAATACTGTATGTGTGGGTGTGGGTAATTTTTGGCTTGCTTCCATCAGATAACTGTTCAAGCACGCCTGTCGTGGGCACAACCGCTGACTTCGCTAGAGAGTTATGTCCATAATAGGACAATACTGTATGCAGTGTTCACCTTATACAGCCCCACATTGTCTAGTCCGCTCACACCTAGCAACCACCGCCGCCTCTACTCGAGTTCTCCGCCGTACCTCGAAACTGGATCCCCTCGCTAAGTGAACTCACCGCTCATGACAGCGCCCTGCTGCCCTCAACGTGTCTCAATAAAGACGCGTGTTTGATTTACACTCGCTCCCTTACTAAAAGGTACAAATTCAATATTTATGCTCTCTTAATAGGCTTTCAGTTCCTTAGACGACAATTGTGTTTACTTTGCCCATTGAAAGGGCGGCCATTCATTCAACGGATAGCTACGGGATAGGGCAGTGTGTCGGTTTGCGAGACAGTCAGTTACTTGATGCAACACCAGTTTTTACATGTGAGATAGTAAAATGTGTATCTGATGTCTGTTGTACATAAATGAGATCACCATTTATGAGTAAAACGAGGGGAAGGGAATTGAAATGGAGAATCTATTAACTTGTCTCTATCCTCTAAAGGTTTAGGCACATCCCTCCTGGGTTCAACCTCTTGAAAACGAGCGACAGAGTAACCAGGCGCTTGCTGTCGTATTTAAATAGTTGTAGGCAAAAACACAGAGCTACGCAAACTAAGGGATGCTCAAACTGGACTGCGTAAACCCTACGTGATACTGTGCAAACTGCGGGATGTGATCCCTTCTGAAATGTAAAGGACACGTCGAAGGTCACTACAAAGGGTGGTGGAGGTTAATTTAAATATGAATCGACACGTAAACATAAGTAATTTACTTGTACTTTAATTTGGGGAAGCAACATCAGCACATTCATTAAGTTTTGGTTAATTAAGTAACACATTAATTGCTAATAGTAGTAGAAGCAGCTGCATCACCACCATCATCATCATCATCAGCAGCAGCAGTAGTAGTTGTGTAAGTAGTGCAGATGGCAGCAGAAGGCTACATTTAACTATGGGTCGGTGATACTGAGGTCTATTTAAATACACATAATGACAACTCTTTTAAATTGTGTTATTGATTAATATTATATAGAAGAACAGATCCCTTTAATTTTGTTTTAAACTGTAACAACAATCAATGAATTTTGAAACTCTTTTAAAAAGTAAAATACATTTCTTCCTCTGGTTTAATAAGGATGATATCTATCACCTTATATAAGTATGCACATGTTTTGTACCCAGTCTCACATAGGCCCTGCATTTGTAACTGTACATTATGTGAAATTGTTACAATAAAAGTTATCTTATGTCTCAAAGTCATGATTACGCATCCATTGTGTCACCCCACCCTCTCTGGCATTCTGGTTGTGTCATGGAGTCGCCCCACCCCCCTCCAGCGGTCGACTCATTGTTTGTGTATTCCGACTGTATACACTTGTGTTTGGTGTTTACTCGGGCTCCTTCAAGGCATTATGTGTTTCCTGGGCGAGACGGACACCACTGAATGGTCGGTCGGTCGTCGAGACGGGCTGGCTCTATTATCAAAGTCAATATTTCTCCTCGGGTGAATACAAGCTGTTAGCAAATCACTGATGCTGTTGAATAATCGACAAATATCTTTTCTTTCCTTTCCTTTTTCCTCCTTCTAAATGGCCCACTTCCTTTTGTGCGGCGAACAAAACGCTGACAGACGAAGGAACGGATGTGAAGAATGATGGCATGATAAAATGATTCGTCTGTGGAGATCACTCAAGTGTTATGGTATTTTAGGACAGCCAACAACTTCTTACTGTTCGTTTGGAGAGGACAGGACATAGAGGACGATCTGGTATAAACGACAGGGGTCCTGGGTGTAGACAACTGGGTATATTGAACAGTATAAAGGTCGGGGTATAGAGATGAGGTCCTGGGTATAGACGACTGGGTATATTGAACAGTGTAAAGGTCGGGGTATATATATGAGATCCTGGGTATATACGACTGGGTATACTGAACAGTGTAAAGGTTGGGGTATAGAGATGAGATCCTGGGTGTAGACGACTGGGTATATTGAACAGTATAAAGGTCGGGGTATAGAGATGAGATCCTGGGTATAGACGACTGGGTATAGTGAACAGTATAAAGGTCGGGGTATAGAGATGAGATATCAAATAAAGATTGAGTATTGTTGAGGACTGTTTAAAAAATATGTTTTAAAGGTCAGGCTGTAAACGACAAAGTGTACAGAGGGTGTAAAGGACACGGTATAAATGTCCGGGTGCAAAGGACCTGGTATAAAGAACAGGGGTTATTTTTAAAAAGAAAAGAAAAAAAGAACATGGTGAAAAGGACATGATGTAGAGAGAGTATTTTGTAAAGGACAAAGTCCGTCAATCTCATTATCTCTCTATGACTGTTTCTGTGTAACTTTTCGTGTCTCTTTCTCTATTAGTAGTGTTGTC
>JAECMU010001240.1:0-10687 GCA_016106625.1 Dracogyra subfuscus | reverse complement strand
CTCTCTCTCTCTCTCTCTCTCTCTCTCTCTCTCTCTCTCTCTCTCTCTCTCTCTCTCTCTTTCTAATAGTACACAAGCACGCACACACAAAAAGAAACACAGACAGACACACATGTACACGTTAGATGGTGACTGGGTGGTTGTCTGGTTAGATGGTGAATGTCTAGTTAGATGTGAATGATTGGCTATATTGTTATCGTTACTCAGTGGTTGTCTGGTTAATGGTGTATGATTGGTTAGATGTGTATGATTGGTTAGATGTGTATGATTGGTTAGATGTGTATGATTGGTTATCTGGTTAGTTGGTGAATAAGTGGCTGACTTGTTACATGGTGACAGTGGTTTTCCGGTTAGATATTGACTAAATGGTTCTCTGGTTAGATGGTGAATGATTGGTTAGATGCGAATGATTGGTCATCTGGTGACTGAATGGTTATCTGGTTAAATGGTGACTGAGTGGTTGGTTGGTTATATGGTGACTAATTGGTTGTCTGGTTAAATGGTGACTGAGTGGTTGGTTGGTTATATGGTGACTAAGTGGTTGTCTGGTTAGATGGTGACTGAATGGTTGGTTGGTTAGATGGTGACTGAGTGGTTGGTTAGATGGTGACTGAGTGGTTGTCTGGTTAGCTAGTGATTGGTTGGTTGTCTGGTTAGATGGTGACTGGGTGGTTGTCTGGTTAGATGGTGACTGGGTGGTTGTCTGGTTAGATGGTGGCTGGTTGGTTGTCTGGTTGGATGGTGATTGTCTGATTGTCTGGTTAGATGGTGACTGGGTGGTTGTCTGGTTAGATGGTGACTGGGTGGTTGTCTGGTTAGATGGTGATTAAGTGGTTGTCTGGTTAGATGGTGAATGGGTGGTTAGTTGGTTAGATGGTGACTGAGTGGTTGTCTGGTTAGATGGTGACTGGGTGGTTGTCTGGTTAGATGGTGAATGGGTGGTTGTCTGGTTAGATGGTGACTGGGTGGTTGTCTGGTTAGATGGTGATTAAGTGGTTGTCTGGTTAGATGGTGAATGGGTGGTTAGTTGGTTAGATGGTGACTGGGTGGTTGTCTGGTTAGATGGTGACTGGGTGGTTGTCTGGTTAGATGGTGATTAAGTGGTTGTCTGGTTAGATGGTGAATGGGTGGTTAGTTGGTTAGATGGTGACTTAGTGGTTGGCTGGTTAGATGATGACTGGTTGTTTGACTACATGGTGACTGGTTTGATAACTTGATAACTAACCAGTTGGCTTGTTGACTACTGTCAGTTTGCGTCAAACAGAACCGATTAACCGAGTAGTTGACTGGATGGTTTGCAAGGGTTGTTATATATGTGTGATTGGCTACATGGGTGAATGATTCGTTGCTTTATGAGAATTGTTAAAATTTCAGAATGCAAATAAAAACAATTGATATGATAAATACACTGATGTGTATGTGGATAAAGCTGCAGACCTATGTAACGTCTTTCAGAAATAATTTTGTTTTCTTTTGTAACGTAGCTATGGAGTAAAGTGCTTGACACAGAAGGTATCGACAGTCAATGTTCCTCTAGTCTATGACCTGCCAGGACAGATGTACAGCCCTGATGACCAGTGTAAGATGTTACGCGGTCCAGAATCAAAACTCTGTCAGGTATTGTTGTTGTCATTTTCTTATTGTGAGTTTTAGTACAATAATTACCGTAGCTGATATTAGTTTGAGCAGTTTAAAAATATCTCCTATTTTCGGTCATTGAGTGTTGAAGTTGAATTTTACACTTTCAAATCCAGTTGGCTGCTAAACGTAATAAAATATATGGTTGAGAAAATGTCGACGGAGCGATTCTATTTCGTGACACCGGCAACCTCTCAAACCGAAGATATATTTTCCCCAGAAAATCTGCATTAATGTTCACACCAGTAATATACTAAAACAATATAATATTTACAACGTATGTAATGGAAGCCGTAACATATAGAATGGGTATGGATCTGCCATTACCATTTTTCTCACCGTATATCTCTACACAAGATCCTTTCCAGAAGACGGTATGATAGTCGCGAGTGTATGCAGCTATATTTGCATTTTCCGTTATTAGGAGTGTATACCTCCAAATCAAATCCCATAGATGACAATAGTAAGATGTGTGGCTAAAACGTTAACATACAGCGTATCAATCGATATATACACAATGGATTTAAATACTACCACCACTCACCCTTAAAGTAAAAGAGAAAAAAACGGGGATTAAACTGCTTTTTTCAGATATAATGGCTAGGTATGACTACCCTAGTTATGCACAAAAATGGTAGGATCACGCACATGTTTCAAGCACAATGGAAGTTGGTACATTTACACTAGTTCAAATTAAATTACACGAATTGCTCTATCAAAAGTTAGATGAACCTCGAACGTTGACCCAAGCCGATGTTATTTGGTTTAGTATTGCATTAAGGTGCCAACGAACAAGTGAGGAAGGTGGACATCTGGTTTACATAACTGATCAGGTGGTACACTCGATAGCTTGCCCATTCAACCTTGATGTTAGGAGTGTCCTTGTTAGATTCAAAGGAAATGTTTTATTTAACGACGCACTCAACACATTGTATTTACGAGTATATGGCTTTGCACATATAGTTAAGGACCACACATATATTAAAAGAGGAAACCCGCTGTCGCCATTTCATGGGCTACTCTTTTCGATTAGCAGCAAGTGATCTTGTATATGCACTATCACACAGACAGGATAGCACATACCACGGCCTTTGATATACCAGTCATGGTGCATTGGATGGAACGAGAAATAACCCAATGGGTCCACCGACGGGGATCGATCCCAGACCGACCGCGCTTCAAGAGAACGCTGTACCACTGAGCTACATCTCGCCGCTTGTTTGATTGAATGCTAAGTATTGCTTTTCGTTAGCTCATTGTCCACTTGAACATTTTGGTTACATTTAGGCTACGAAAATTAAAACAAATTGTGAATTTCGGCAACCGTTTTGGAATATTATCTGAAAAATAAAATTATTTTATTATCTCACGTTATTTTAATGTGTAAAATTGAATTAATTTACAAATTTGGCGACCATTTTGGATTTCGCCACCTGACGGAGTTAACTCACCTTTAATAGGAAAACTCCCGCTATTTTTATCAAGGATGCTTTGAAGGTGTGAAAGCACCTTCAAACCATTGTCCCCATAAATTGGTCGAGGAATACTGTTATTTTGCCACTACTAATATATTTCACTCACGCAAATTTTGAATACCATGAATAGGTACAAATTTTAATGGTTTTGTAAAAATATTTTTTTAGGAAAAAAACATAGTACATGCATGTCTATTGAATAATACCAGACATTTTCATCGATAAATTGTGCACACAACAAAAACAATATAGATAATATAATTAATACAGGTTATAAACATAGATTAGTATGTAATAAACGTCTATTATTACCCATATAGTCAAAATATCTTGGTACATATCAAAGTAATACGTCCCACTAGAACGACAAGTGGAACGTAGCACTTTGTCATGTCATCGATTGGCGAACTACAACCTTACAGGAACGTCAACCAAATTAGTAGAATGATATAAATTAAGACCATTTATGGTCAATAAGTAGGATATCAAACTCGCTACCATTTCGTATCATGTTTATGTCCCTCGTGAATTAATTTTCATTGTTGTGGCATGATAGGAAATGCTAGCTCGTTTAATAGCCTATAATTCTCGAGATATGACACTGGTGAACGTGTCAAAGGACCACTCAGTTTGTATTGTTCTTACCAAAAGCGGTATAAATTTAAACTTGACACTGGAATAATATAGAGTTCCGTATAAATGAGGTGGAGGTGGGGTTGGTGGGTTGGTGTGGGGGTTAGTTTGGGGCCAGTGCAGGCCCGACTTGAAGCCCCCGAATTGACCTCTTTATTTTACTATAGATTCCGTTCGTATGGTTTTGATATAACATTTGGATGACAGAATGTGCTTTATGGGATAATAATATCAGTGAGGATTTCCATAATAGCATTACCTACTAGACTAATTTTGTATGTTTGTACGTGAAATACTATTCCATGAACTACTGAACAGTTAGCTGATTGACGGATCCTAGATTTTAAACATTCAGACATATTTTTCACAATAAATCTGTTTATGATCACTGAAATCAAACATTACTTAGATTTTATTGTTTATATTCTATGTTATCCATTTCCGCACATCCAAATTATTTCTGGTCATACTGGTCTTTTTAATATCTCAAAATGCATTTTTCTTGTTGTCAAAAAGGCACCTGCATCTGAGAATTAACCGTTAGCTCTAGTCTGTTTATTAAAGACATTTCCCCTTTTCGTCACAGACTTCACTGTATTGTAACTTTATCCAGATGTGTTATAGGTTTGTGTATTAACCAAACTTAGTGTCCATTTTACGGGTTGAAACTAGCATCTGTGCCTTTAAGAAACCCTATTATTTTACTATCGCAATGTCTGGATATGCTGACCAATGGTAATTTAGTAACATTAAAAGTCAAAATATTTTAAATTATGTTAGGGTTTTACATTAACGGATGGTATTATTTTGATATTATTTCAGAGTGTTACGTTAAAGAATGGTACCAGAGGAATATGTTATGCCATGCACTGCTATTCAAGCCAAACCGCTTTATGTTATCGGTATAACGCGGCTCGGGGGACAACTTGCGGTGATAAAAAGGTGAGCGTGAATTTAAGACGATATAATTAACAAAATGGATGAAACGTGTGTTTTACCACCGCCGCATTATGTTGTATTAAAGGTGCTCTCTAATTACAGAAAGAAGGAAGGAAGGAAATGTTTTATTTAACGACGCACTCAACACATTTTATTTACGGTTATATGGCGTCGGACTTTTGATTAAGGACCACACACATATTAAGAGAGGAAACCCGCTGTCACCACTTGATGCACTATCCCACAGACAGGGTACCATATTCCACTGACTTTGATATACCAGCTGTGGTGCACTGGCTGGAACGAGAAATAGCCCAATGGGCCTAATCACAGGTGGCTACTTGATAAAATACCTGCATGTAACAGGTCAGAGACCTTTCTACTAATTGATTGAACAAGAAAATATGATGACACTGTTTGAGTCAACGTCTACGGAGTAAATGAGTGGTCTTACTTAACACGGTGGGGTTTTTTAGTAGTCTATTTTGAAACCTGTTTTATTTTTCTCTTCTTTATTTCCAGTGGTGTATTGATGGTCTGTGTGTGTATTCTCCAGATGCACCCAGTATTGATGGTAAGCAGAAATATCATACTAACCTAAATCAATGATAACAGTAACTCTGGAAAATGTTAGTGTATTTGTTTAGGCTGAGAAAATTATTATTTTATACTTTTGAGAAACATTTACTGCATTTCCGTATGTCTGTCTTCAAACAGGTAGCGCGTAGTGGGGGTGGGGACAGTGGGTCCATGCACACATACAGACACACACACATACATACATACATACATACATACATACATACATATACACATACTACATACATACATACATATATACATACATATATCTTGGCTATGCGAGTGGTGGGGATGTAATTGTTTTTCATTAGGAAAGATTTGAACACTTCATATCATGCCATGTCATAGAGTTTAACGTGTACATTCAGAGCAAGCTGTTGTAGCGCAAGCTCTTTCGTCCAAGACAGAAAGTTGGGGGGGAGAGGCGGGACCGCCTGCACTGGCAGGTGCAAGGGAGCACCAGCAGTCCGATCGAAATCGGTAGCAGGCGGGGGTGGGTGGTGGTGGTGCTATGGAATTTTGAATGGAGCAAGTACTATGCCAAAGAGAAAAGGTGCACATTTTGGTTTGAAAGAATGTTGGCGCAAATTTTGAATGGTCGATCTGAACTGAAAAAGCAGTAGAGCTCATATAGTTTTTGACTTTAGTATATCGAGAGTAGCTCGTTAATTAGACCTAGGTGTTGCTGTGGTGTTTCCCTAGGTTGCCCATCGGGCCCTTAGAAAGGGCCTGATCGGTTCTGGTCGTGGCATGACAACCCAGGGGAGACTCGTGCAAATGTGGTAACACCGGTAGGTAGGCGGCCGTTCCAGGGGGTCCAGATCGTTGTGTCGGTCTTGCTGAACAATTCATCTTGGAATTGCTATTTATGTTTGTCCGTAATGTTGAGCTACCATGCAATGAATCTTTTATTTGCAGAATCCTGTCCGTTTGGTGACGAGCCAGGTGTAGTGTTTAATGGAAATACTTGTGAACATTATGTGACCAACCGACCGATGCAATGCTACCAAGAAGTCGTTAGGAGACGATGCTGTACATCATGTGGTCGTTATTACACAGGAGTGTCAGGTAAAGCTGCTATTGAAAGTCATGATGGCGATAGCGAGCATATATATTGTTATGTGTTGTATAGTGACATCAATATTCAATACACAAATTTACGCTGGAAATTTACAATTGATACGAGGCAGTTGTAAGCAACGTAGATGTCAAATGCTTTTGAAATAGAATACGAACTCTTTGCGTAAAAATGGATCTAATATACCTCGTACAATACTTTTTATAAAACTCGGCGTTCGATAAAAATATTCTATAGTCCGTCACATTGTCCTACAATTGTTTTAGTCTTTTTGTGGTGGTGGTGGTGGGGGGGGGGGGGGGGGTTGTAAGTAATGTCAGTTTGGTTTGACGTGAAATGAAAGGTAAAAGTTTTTGAAAATAACAACAACGAAAAAAGAACCTATTTCTGTGTGTAACTTAGATACCAATAGGCTCAGAAATAAATAACATGTTGAGTGCTCGCTTGAGGTGCTTGGGTCGCAGGATCGGACCATCTCGGTGGATTCATTCAGCTGATAGGGTTTTTCTCTCGTTGCAACCAGTTCACCATAACTGGACAAAGTCCGTGGTATATGCCTTCCTGTCTGCCCCTTGCTTCATTAGGAAAAATGCACACTAAATTGTACACAGAAATAGTTGGGTTGTTTTCGTTGTATAAGGCGCTGCAAGAGGAGTGGGACAGATTCCCTCAATGTGCCATTGGGAGACTGCCTCTTCAACTGAATGAATGTCTGACACATCGTGGCGGTATCACCCACTACTGATACAAAAACTGTGAACTGCAATACATGCAAGTTATATCATGAAACCATTATACATTGTTCCAGTAGTATTAGCTGATGATTAATTAATCACTGTGTTCTAGTGATGTCGTAAAACAAAACAAACCTTTATGTTAATAACGTACTGCCGTGACGTGATTAATTTGCATCTATTTTACATCAAATGTTCTCAATTATCACAATCTGACAGTATATAATCTGAACAATAGCGCGCGCACACACACACACATTTATCATACTTCCTGTGACCTGATAACCCTACATGATAATTCGAAATGTTATTAGTCACTGCCTGATAACTTCTCCGTTGTTGGCATGATAATTTTGGCGTTGCTACGTGTTATCAAGTCACTAGGAAATGAGTTTTGCATATGATGGAGGTTTACTCAATTTTCGGGTAGGTCGTTTCCTAATTTTTTCAACATCTATTAACTGCAATAATTGTTGAACTGCATAAATAAATATAGCATTTGCACTTCCCGTAACATGAAATTAGCTCTTATTTTTCAGGTTTTTATTATTCGCTCCCATTCTGAACTAGCCAACTTTTTTAATTTGACACAACAGACTATGAAATATAATAAAAGTATTTTATTTAATATTTAAAAACACATACGTTTTGTCTGGATATGCCATTCCCAAGATGCCTTCGGGCACCTGGTGTTATCCGACTTCCGGCACGATGATACTAACATTTTCTTTACCGCTTTTGACTAAAACGTATTTAAAAGTATAATTTTAAGAGGCTGTAAGAAAAGAAAATCCAGGTTACTACTTTTTGATATCGTTGTTATTTGGCTCAGTTCGATAACGGTGTATCAGGCCAGCTAAACCTCGCCAAATAACCGCGATATCAAATCGTAGTAACCTGATATTCTATATACATGTATATCTGTCTGTCTGTATATATGTCAGTGTAGTGGTCAGTGTAGTGATCTCTCAGTTTAATGTTTTCATCAGATTCAAATAACTAGGTGACTGGGTGACTCTAATGTCACACGATCCAGATAATAACTCATGAAATGAGTAATACATTTGATTTTGTTTTTAATTGTCATAGATTGCCTGTATGGAGACAAATTCACTAACTGCAAGGAACAGTACTGCGATCGACTCACCACGGATGGATCACGGTATGATGCTGGTTGCTGCGGAACGTGTGGACTGGCAACAACAACAACAACTGTGACACCAACAACTGTGGCACCAACAACTCAGGGTAAATGTGCTCACGTTTAACTCCACAAATGTCATTACAAAGAGCCACTAACCCTAGTGCCATGTTATTGTAATGCTAGTGTCATAGTATGTTATATTTCTATCGCGGGTGACATCAAAACATTTTTTAAAAGTAAAATCTGCTTCGTTACTAGTGACACACTAAACAATCATGCATATGGTAGACTTTTCGTACATTTATGAACACTACCGAAAGGCCCATTCGCTACTGTATACATGCTGGTTCTTACTGATTACTTATATTGCATATTTAAATTGTTGATTACATAGCATCCCACACTGTCTACATCTTACTAAGGAAGTAGCTACATGTATATTTATATTTTTACAATATTAAAAAAACCCTTTAAAACTGCCCCTTATCTATTGGCCCTTAATTCATATTTTTGATAATAAAACAATCTAGAGCTGCTATCTCCATTGTCCGTTCATGCGTGTATATGACTTGTTGTTGACATATATATATTTCTGATTAGGCGTGTATATCTGTCTTGTTTCTCTGTCTGCCTGCCTCGTTGTGTGTGTGCGTGTATATATGCCTATGTATGTATGCATATGTGTTTGTACTAGTCGCATATGTGTATTTGTGTATATGTCTAATAATATTTTTCTCATTTTCAGGCACATGCTCTGATCACGCGACAGTCACGTTCAATGGGAGATCGTGTTCAGATGTTGTTGCAGAGTCAGCGTCCAACTGCTACTTGGACTCTGTCATAACGTATTGCTGTGGTTCATGTGCACAAGTTTCCACTGGAACACCCGGTATGTCAGAAGAACATCATCCTCACAGTTTTGTATATTATAAACTAAAACAAATTCTATCCAGAATAAACTGCCGATATGTTTTGAACGTCATCCAGACACACAGGGTAACCAACGGTTATCAGATATCTAGCATACTGTGTTAATTGTGCCTCTCCCCTCTAGGTAGCACTGTACCAAACAACATTCGAGTGGGTGAACGTTCAAACCCCATCCCCGAACCACCACCCCCAACCTAACACAAATAATAGTAATAACAAGAATAGTAATAAATTAATTTTAAAACATCTCCTGGGCAGTAAAAGTATGTATGTTTATTTTACCTAGTACTACTGTGACAAACACTCACAGTTTTGTACGTTACAACGTCATCACAAAGTGAGAAATGAGGAGTTCCACTAGCTTTAGTTAATACCGCTTGAGGGTGTCATTGTATTCAGATAGCATAAGGCTCGCATAATACATTATTTTTATTCTTAATATATAATGTTGACGATAACGAAACACACTAGGGTAATAATCTCAAGCTTAATACAACGTGTTTTTGTAAATAGTGCACGCAACTTTAATTCCAGTCCGCCATTACTAGATATCAATTCTAATACAACTTTAATATAAGCCTCGTGAAATAATTTTTATTTGTCACTCTTTAAAGCTCGTGACAACTGCACATTATTTCACTCGGGACATACATTTTATAATAACTGGTATCTCGTTTATTATCCTCAATATATATCAACCAAAATAGCTATAACTATATTATTAGTTACGTTGTTTTTTTGTTGACAGGTGTACGGAATTGTACAATAAAAAAGCCGCGTAACGAATTTATTACCTTTTAGATCTTTGTTTTATAATTAAACTAAAATTACACTAATAGTCAAACTTTTAAATAAACTACACACACATTTTGAGTTTGAGTTTAATAATAACATAACATCAAATTCCTCAAAAATATTGGATTTTTGTGTAAACAACTTAGTTAATATACAAGGTAATTACAACTTTTGTTTTAGCAGTTGGGGTATTAAGAGTGTCAACAAGGATTCCGGGTGGTCTTACACCGAAATCATTTCAAGCCCTGTGTTTCGCAAATGGAGACAACTCTTAGCGCGTTGTTATCTTGCGTGTTTTAAACGTTTATGATTATGTTGTAAATTGAACAGAAATATTTGTTGTGTTGTACTAACTTTCAGTACGTGTAAAAAGCAAGCGGGCTGCATAGTCCAGTGGTACGGTGCCCGCCTGATGCGCGGTCGGTCTAGGATCGATCCCCGTCAGCTAACCACTGGGTTTTTTTCACGGCATAACCATATGTACGACGCCGATATAACCGTCATTATAATGTGCTGAGTGCGTCGTTAAACAAAACAAAAAAGTGTAAAAAGCATGTGAAATTATACTTAAAATAACATCGTGATAATCGTCGGTCTCATCCGCAGTTTGTATTTTTGTACAACAAGTCTAGCAAATGACATGACATTTCGTACACTCCGGTAAATTTCGATTTTTCTCGCAAATCCTGTATTTTCCCGCAAATGAGACGGTGTACTCGTGGTATGCATTGGCTATTGA
>JAECMU010001237.1:0-12239 GCA_016106625.1 Dracogyra subfuscus | reverse complement strand
AAAAAAAAAAAAAGTTGCGACAGCCGGTTTTCTCTCAATCTGTGGTCGTTAACCATACGTCTGACGCCATATAACCGTAAAAAAAAAAAAAAAGGTATTGTGTCGTTATATAAAACAAACCGGCCTCGGTGGCGGAGTGGTTAATCCATCGGTCTCCAGTCTGGTAGGTACTGGGTTCGAATCCCAATCGAGGCATGGGATATTTAATTCAGATACAGACTCAAACCCCAAGTGAAAAAGAAAGAATTTTTTTTTTAATTTAACGACGCACTCAACACATTTTATTTACGGTTATATGGCGTCAGACATATGGTTAAGGACCACACAGATATTGAGAGGAAACCTGCTGGCGCCACTTCATGGGCTACTCTTTCCGATTAGCAGCAAGGGATCTTTTATATGCACCATCCCACACAGGATAGCTCATACCACGGCCTTTGATATACCAGTCGTGGTGTACTGGCTGTGACAAGAAATAGCCCAATGGGCCCACCAATGGGGATCGATATCAGACCGACCGCAAATCGAGCAAGCGCCAAACCCGGAGCGAGTGCTCCGCAAGGCTTAATGGGTAGGTGAAAACCACTTGCACCGACCAGTGATCCATAACTGATTCAACAAAGGCCATGCTTTGTGCCATCCTTCCCATAGGGAAGTTCAAATAAAATATCCCTTGCTGCCTATCGTAAAAGAGTAGCCTATGTGGCGACAGTGGGTTTCCTCTAAAAACAAAAGTGTCAGAATTAAATGACCATATGTTTGACGTCTAATAGCCGCTGAAAAGATTTTTAAAAAATTGATGTGCTCTAGTGACGTCATTAAATAAAACATTTCTTTTTTCTTCTGCAGTCTTTTCATCCACATTTGAGTCATCACTCATTCTTTACTTACATGTAAAGGTGTTAATAAACAGTTCGAATCCAGTGGGTTACTTTCTTTTTCTTTTTGTTTTTTCGTTGTGCATAAAAGGCAGTCTACACTGAATGGTTCTATAACAAATAAGCCTAATATAATTGTAATTCTAATTCTAAAAATTCCTGCAAAAGCAAAATCTGATGTATGCTGTGAGTAATATGTTGTTTTGTAGACTAAATTTAGTTTTTGGTAACAAATATACAAAAATAAACCAAAAACAAATAAATAATTTCTCAACAAATATGAATACTTAGATACTTTTAATAACATCAATAAGGAAACAATTCACAATCAAAATTGAAATATAGTGTTAACACACTTTACCATGTTTACATAATTTTGTGGGATATATAAATTGTAAAATACTGAACAGCTAGATGCAACAAAACAATATGTTCATAAATCAACAGATTTACACATGTCCACTTCAAATGTTCTAACTACAAAGAAAACGGGTGCTCTGGCATATTCACAGATTTCCTGAGCATGTTTGATACACCCTAACGAAAAAGGAAAAGAGAATATGTTCCTGCGAGTGCACTATAAATACAACACGCAATTGGTTACATTACCCATATTTATTGCGACTAGTTGCCACACATTATGGGGCATCTTTCTCTATATACACCAAAGAAAAAAAAATATCTTGTGAAAAATAACATGTTGGTATACAAAATTATTTTTAAAAACCCCACCAAAAAAAAACAACAGTATGAATAAATTAAAATGATTATCTACCAGTAACAGAGCTTACAAGGTTAAATTTTAGTAGATTTAAATATCTAAAAATGTAAATATTTACCGTTGGTAAAATGTTAACATTTGATGGAATTAGTCAAAAATAATTTAGCATGGATGCAAAATACGCTAAACAGATGCAAACATATTTATATTAAAAAATATAATTTAAAAACAGTGTGGTTCCGATAATGTGCCAGTTATGGTGGGACACCTTCCTCCCGTCCCAGTACTTTCTTTTCAGTAAACTTTTTATTTATTCAATATATGAATTTGTTTTTCTTTTCCTGAATTTAAGCTCTACAAAAACAAAGAAATCAAACTACTTGATCACCTGAATGGAATTTAATGAGAACAATTTACTGATTCCTTGAAGTGACTAATTAAAAAATAAATATATATACCCATATGGTCTACAATGAACGGTTACACAAACATTATATTTTCAAACACCTTTATAGCATAAGCCATAATAATACAGTACCCACATGGGTAGAGGGAAGTGGGGAAAGAAATATTATCTTTTCCAAGGTCAAGAGAAAAAAACAAATTCCCCTAGATATGTTTTGACATAATAATCAGTGCTTTCCTACAGACTTAGATGCCACACTATTAGGCCACAACAATTTTGGGCTGTCAAACAAGATACGAAGATTTCAACAGGCAACTTACGTCATCATCTACGGTGCAACACTATCTCGTTTTCAACTTGTAAACTTGTTTTCAATAACAATATTATTTGAAAATCTTGATTAAAGATCGATCACGAGTAATAAATAAAATACCAAACTCGCTTCTCAGCAATACTGTTTATCTTGCACTTGTGAATTTATGTCCCTCCTTCACTCAGAAAGTACAATATCAATTCACGAGTGCAAGATAAAAGATATTGCGAAGTAGCGCATTTAATATTTTCTCCAAGTAAAAACTGGTATGGCACATTTCTGAAATCACTGCAGCTGCAAGATTGTGACAGTCGTGGCTATGATTGATATCACTGAATGTTATTAACATCAACTGTGAAGTGATCATAATATTTAACATTTGCAGTGCCATAAAACATTATGGATTATAAATAAATTATAACATTTGCAGGAAATTTATGAAACTAGTCTGGAAATTGTTTTATAATGCCCATTATGTTTAGTGGGCAGATATTAAACTTTCATTGAACATGTATGATCTGTTAGATCTGTTGAGTACAAAGCCTCAAATCAGACTGTTTCACTTCAGTTGCAGACAATCAATGTAACCAACAGCTAATGACTGAGTGTAACATCCACCATTCGGAGCACAAATCAGGGGATGAATAAATTCATCACCCACAAGCCATCTAT
The DNA here is from genome assembly GCA_016106625.1 of Dracogyra subfuscus. Classification (NCBI taxonomy): domain Eukaryota; kingdom Metazoa; phylum Mollusca; class Gastropoda; order Neomphalida; family Peltospiridae; genus Dracogyra; species Dracogyra subfuscus. The sequence continues at coordinate 9,249 of JAECMU010001237.1, read as the reverse complement.
TTGGAGGCTAGATTTATCAGTTTACAGGAAATAATACATTGTATTTAATAAGCAAAAACAAACTTCCTGTTTTTATTATCAATAATATATTGAGCAACAAAAGACAGACAAATATTAATTTAGTTTTATTTAATAATTCTGAATCCCTTTAGGTTTTAAAACTATCAATGTCTTGTAAACATTTTACGTTAATTTTGACAGTGCATTTAATGTTACTGTGATTAAACATATATATATTAACATATTTGTTTTTTTTTTATTGTTTTGTAGTTAATTTAGCTAAGAATTCACATAAGGCACAATTAACAGTTGATGATAGTCACAAGCTGCAAAACAAGACCAAAAATAAAAATATTATTTAAAACAAATAATACAAATTGAAATACAAAATATAATAAAGGCCATTTTTATGGCATTAAAAATATCATTTAAGAGTTTTTAAACATTTTATAAGCAATTATCGGAACCACAAAATAAAGGAATTTGTTTTATTAGAATACATGAATATATGTAGCCCTTTAATTTAAAATTAAGAGTATAGCAAAAAAACAAATATAAAAAAATACCAACAATGTCAATTTTACAACTACCCCAAAACATTTAACACTCATTTTATATTTACTAAAAAAGAATAAATCAATACCAAATAAAGTATGTGGTACCCATATACATATTTAGCTTTACATGATGTTCACATCAACAAAACATTTCATGCAATAAAGCACCATGCAAATAATTTGTTTTTATTTCACCAACCGAAAATAGGTGAGCCAGACTTCGGGTACATCTACATTATGCAAATACTGCACAGAGGAGAACTGCTAGTAGTTCGCATCATCACTTAAAAGTTGACAAAATCTCAATTACTTTATTTTTAAAATTTTAAATCTTCAATATTGATTTTAAAATGTCAAGCCCCACATTCCATGTATGCAATTGCAAGCAACCTTCAATGCAACCTTTGTTTGAATCCGAATTGGTGTATTCTTCTCTGCCATCACTTTTTTCAGTATCAGTGTGTATATTCAGTGTATTTCTGGTTAGCCGATGTTAGTAGTAGCTTAAACATAATTAGAGGATAATATCATTCTTTCACTGTTAACCACAAGGATGTATCACAAAATTTTGATGGAATACAATAGCAGCAAATTCATAACAGTATTTTTTAAATCAATTTGCTGGAGAATCCACTGAAAACACACCAATCTGCATTTTGTACAAGAAACTGCATACAGGAAATGGAGTCAAGAACAAAGATCTGTACAACTGGCATATTCAATGGTGATCAAATAAATGAAGCAATAAATGCCCAAATTTAAAAGTTAATTTTGCTTTAACTACACCACTTGAGCACACTGATTAATTACTCATCAGTACTGGATGTCAAACATTAGGCAATTCTGGCACGCAGTCTTCAGAGAAAACAAGCTACATTTTTTTTTATTAACAGAAGGGTATTTTTAATATGAACTTTCTCAGAAACAGGACAGTACATATCACGGCCTTTGATATATCAGTCATGAGGCACCAATTCGGAAAAGAAAACGCCCAAAGGGTCCACAGAATAGGTTCAATCCTATGACCCTCACGCGAGCACTATTGACTGAGCTAAATTCTATCCCAATATTAGTGTTACCATTACCACTATTCAAGTTTACACTAATGGTACAATGGCATTTACAATTTACAATTGTACAATGTAATTTTTTTTAAATCAATTAATACAAAAGACAGCACAAGGCAACGGAAATTTCACAATGTTGCATTCCTTGTAACATTAAGATAAGTGACATAGGCAATTTGTAGTTGTTTTACAGAAGGTTAAACACTTTTTAAAAGCCTCCACACTTCACACAGACACACGCCCCCAACCCACAAAAACTAAATCAAAACAAAAATCCACCTACATATATGCAGTGTACCACATCCACTGGCTCAGACTCCAAATCAGTATAATTTTATAAAAAAAAAGAAGTAGTCCACCAAATGTCAGCAAGACCACTGGTATTAAAATACAAACAAAAACAATGTTATTTTGTCACGTCTAATACATGTATTTAACACCAACAAGTACATATTGTTCCTCCGTCTATAATGTATTAACAGCATTTTACATGGCAGCTGAAAGACCAGTGAATGTTAGCAAAACATGTAATTATAAATACACTTCATTCCAGTTGTTAAAGCTACCTAGTTTTATATGTTAATAGATACTGCTCACTGCCACACCTACTGAAAACTGGCATGTACATTATTTGTATACGTAGCAAAGATCTGAGGGGGTTCAAGAGGAGGGGGAGACAGCATATATTAATAAATAAATTCAGTAAATAACTAACTTTGGATGAACTTGTACTGAGGAAGAAGGACGATTTGGAACGGACAGTAGCCAACCAAAATATCCAAACAAAAGTAAAGCAGTCCAATAAATCTTTGTCTGAATTCAGATTTCAAGTACACATTTTGCTATACATTTTCTTTTAATTCCAAAAATGTAGTACAAATAACATTTATGAGACACCGATGCAAATAAGACACCACACACACACACACACACACACACACACACACACACACACACACAGACACGCACGCACAAAATATTATATGAATATGAACACTTTCTGAAGAAATATAAATTGCATTACGGTATATTTAAGTAAGTTAAGAAAGATGTCTAAATGAATATTTAAATTACTTATTCTCAATTATTTAAACTTGAAGGAAGCATAGGATAAATTATAATGCAGAAATAGAGTGAAGCCAATTTTATTATTGAATATGATGACTTCAGTATCCATAATGGTAATCATCCACATACCACAAGCAAACACATACACAGAAGCATCTTTCAAATGTTGTTAAGTATATTTAACTTACCTTCTCTACTCACATGACATCCATACTTTTACATTTCCATATTTTAGTTTGTTGAAATTTTACCCACACTTAGTCTTTTTGTTATCTATTTTATACTGGGGGGGGGGGGGGGGGACCACTAAATAAATATGGGTCTAGAATTTGTTTTTAATCATGTAGCACCCATTTTTTTCCTTTGATGTTGATTACTAAGTGTATGATTATCACTAATAATGCTATAGCCTGATATTTATGTCAAATCATAAATTTTATTTTATTTTATTTTAAAACAAAATCTAAATCAGTAAATGGCACACATTTTACTTAACATACATTCACGTACATATATGACCATGCATGCATACAACAATAAAGTAACAAAGGAATTTTTTATTCTAGACATAAAAACAAATAAATTTGAAAACAAGAAATTACGTTAAGTTACTATTACCACCAGGTCGTTAATCACAAATATATTCATGATCAGAAAACTTTTAAGACTGGTCAAAATACGTCTCAGAATGCACACAAAATAAACAATATACTGTGTGAAGTCATACAGCATCATCTACACAATTATTATTATTATTGTTAGGTTCTAATATTACGAAGACATTATTGTTCACAAAAAACACACCATAGGTACAAATTCAAACATGAGGAGATTACCACACTTTGTATGTCTAAATATAACAAACAGTCCTCAAAGACAGTTTCTTTCCATACAGCATTGGAAAAATATCCACAAAAACAAATTGCAGATATATTTGTTTCATTAAGCAACACACAGTAAAGATGGAGACATCATTGAAAATCGTAAGCATCACAACAGAGTCACCACTGACTTTTGTTCTTGACATACATTCATCAAAGTTGAAGGAAGCTGGCAATAATTGTGCATGACAATGAATGGGCAAGATGTAAACAAGAGATGGGGATGAACTACGTACACATACATGATCCAGGATACTGATTAATTAACAGATGCATAGTGCAACTTTGACAAAACAATTATCAAAAAATATCTAATAAAACTGTACAAGCAATAAACAATGAAAAGAAAGAAAATAATCAAATCAAAGGGATCTTGTTTCATGATCATCGTATGTGCTAAGGTGAAAAAAGTGAGTGTTGAAATTGTCAGTTAGATCAACAGGTAGGAAACAATATTTAAAATGTAAAGGATAACTGTCATACGAATGCCAAAACAATACCAAAAATTGTCAAAAAGGATCTTGGCTAATAGATACCAAATGAATGTGCCAAGTTGAACAAACCTGTCAAAATCTTTACAAAAGATTCTGTTAATTTACATTGTGTGCCCTGTATTAATAAGATGCAGGGCTTGAACTTAAGTAGTTGTCTCCCACATAAATTTAAAAACAAAATTGCTGTGGGTGAAACAGCGTCAGTTTAACGCCTAGCCACAATTATTTTTAAAATCTAAACATTTTGAAGCAAATAAATAAAGAGTGGAAGGTTCTTTTGCTTTATGTAAACATCTTTTTAAATGTAATAATGTTATTTACCGGCAGATAAAGTACACCAGGTGTAAACATATTTTAAATGTACTAATGTTATATACCGGCAGATAGAGTACACCAGGTGTAAACATATTTTAAATGTACTAATGTTATATACTGGCAGATAGAGTACACCAGGTGTAAACATATTTTAAATGTACTAATGTTATATACTGGCAGATAAAGTACACCAGGTGTAAACATTTTGCCATCACTGAGGAGCTTTACCTACAGCATTTTATATGACAATGACAGCAATTGTTATGTCCAAGCCCTGGGAGGTCATCACAAAATGCACATTCTAGACATCTATAATAATTTCCTTTCTGTTTCCTACTAATTAGTATTCTTTAATGTCTTCAATCTTAGTAATCCACTGTTGTAACTAAATAAAAGTATATGTGATCACTCGTAAAAGTACTGGTAAAAGTTTGAATGCTTTCATTTTGTATTCAATTTAAAACTGGTTAAAACAGTTCCCAGAGTATATTTAATTTTCTAGTTCATTAGTTTATGATACATGTACAAGTACTATTTTGTCATTTCTGAATTAGGCTATCTCTATTAATTCTACTAGCATGATAAAAGCAAAAGAATTGCCTTTTCCCCATAATTTACTGCCAGATAATTTTAAAAGATTCATTACATTACATAAATAATGAAGCAGTTATAATAACAAACTCATCCCAGATGCTGGGCATACAGTAGAACAAAATTCAATATTTGAATTTCCGAACTTTAACACTGGTGGAAGTCCATCTAGAAGCCATCATACAAGTTCGTACAGTATGTGTGATTAACATGGGTTTTTCTCTTCATATTATTCATCAAATATTTTACACTTTACAATACTAATTTTTTAAGAAGTTCAAAATCCATTTACATGTACAAAATAACAAATGAATATATATATATATATATATATATATATATATATATATATATATATATATACACACACACACACACACACACACACATATATATACATATATAAGCAGTAATGGAGGGTTTATAGGTGGTATTTTACATCCACTTCATGTATGTGACAAAGAGCATTTTAAACCTTGGGCTATCTTCCATACAGGTAGTTTATTCACACACATTCTATTATATTGGGTCCACCAACTCAACTTTCTGACCGGATGTGACACAAATCACAATAGGAAATCAATAACCAACAACATGAATACAGCATGTGAATTTTAAGACAACTATTTACTTCTATATTTAACACATAATTGTAATTACTTAACTGTAAGCTTATTTCGAACCACAATTTATCAATACTTAAGCAATCTGCACATTAATGAAAAGGATGATTTTCCCCCCACCCCTCAAACCCAGATTGCACCAGGCAACTGAATAAATGTAAACAGGGTTTGCTGCCAATGTCACATGATTCCCCATATAGCCCTTTTAATGTCTAAACATAAATATAAATATACTTGTTTAGACTATTAGTGGCTGTGTATTCAATGTGTTTCTGACCCTCCTAATGTTTGTAGCCCCAAATGGATTTTACTTTCCAATAAGTTTATGTGTATAAAATAATATATATTACAAAGTAAAATGAAGTTTAAGCTATTACAAACATTAGGTTGATTGGAAACACTAAATATTTGACCCCGATATTGAAAACAAAGAAATGTATTTAACATATAATTTTAGTTAAACAACTATGATAGTTAGAAACATCTAATTTGACACTTTTATTCTCATTATAAATTGTAATTCATAAGCATAACAGAATCATGCGAGATTATATTATATTAATCTGGCTAAAGAAAATTTCATTATTAGTAAGATTACTATGTTACACTAATGATAAACTTGGGGTGGGAGGACAATTTGTTTCATCTGCCAATAACTGAAACAAAAAATCATCCCTTTTATTAATAATAGTGCTTGGCCAAATGAGAATGTCTCGTTTATATTGAAAAACATGTGAATGCACATAAACATGATTTAATGCAAATAGATATTTTTTAGACCACTCTGAAACAAAATAATGAAAGTTAAAAATAATTTTGGCAACAATAATAAATTAATGTTAAAAACCCATATTTCACATAACTTACAAACACAAATAGGTGAGTTTTAAAAAACATTTGACATTCTGAGAGAAAAAATAGAACTTGTATTATAAACTAAAAACCCATTTTACAAACTTTGCAACCCGTTTCATCTATATTTAATGAAGGTAATATGAAAGAAGTAGCTGAATATCCTCTGAATCAAATGAAGAGTGGTTACATTAAACACAATGATTTAAAACATTACAAAAACAAACTACCATCCATCAAATATACATTACATGTACAGGTTCCCACTACAAATGTTGTTCAATTTTATCATAAGCAAGATACCATAGTTTATTTCTGGGGAAGTTGGGCAATTAGCAATACTGATTTTTCAACTCAAACTTTAGTGAAACCGATTTGAAATTGGTGCATTAATAAAGTCTGATATGTGTGTCAAGTCAATTTGTCCAACTAAGTCTCTACAATAATAAAATTAAACAAATGAAAATCCAAATATATTATTAATAGTTTGATATATACATATAAAATAAATTATCACTTTTTCTCCATTATTATTTTTTAAAGGGAAAAAAATGAGAGTGAAACATACATGTAGACTGGTGTCTTGCTGAAAGGTGCTTTTTAAAATTGATTTAGAGGATGATAGAGTGCAGTAAATTAATTTATTTTTTAAAAAGTAAATATTTTCGCCATAACAAATTTCTCTAATACATACTGATCATAATAACTCTCATGATCAGTGAAAATATTTATACATTCGTAGACTGTAAAATAAAATTCATTCATGCACTGTTGCAACATTTTGATCATTGACTAGTTCTAGTCTAATACTACATATATGAGAAGGTTAAATGTCCTTCAAAGCTGGACAACAGCAATGACAGTTAATCACACTTTGTAGCATCAACTTAAAAAAAGAATTCAGGTCAGCATAAAATTAGTGCTTCAATAACATCCGGCAAAAACTTCTAAAGCACGATTCATTGCAATTATTGCCACTGATGTGGGTTTCGGACCTTGTCTTTGTATTGAGCTGAATGTACAGTCAGTTGTGTTGTTAGGAAGAACCATGCAAAAACGAGACCTGAGTGGTCAGACCACTGCACACCGACAGAAGAGACAAATGCACAATGGTAGTTTTTCAGAAGTCTGCAAACTCTTTTGAACATTTTTCTGTTGATGAAATACGCAATGGTTCCTCTTCATAGTCATCAAAGTTGCTTGTGTCACCTGGGCCTTTCGATTTCGGCACAAACGGTGCTTCGACTTTTTTCTGGTAGATAGCAATCCAATCTGTAGTAGAAAACCATTTGTGATTCTTTATATCACTGACACCATTTTTCAAGTTGCCAAAACGCTTTGTAAGATCCACTTGCAGCAGGTTGCGAAGCAGGTCTTTCAGATCTGAGCTGAAGTGAGACGGGAAGCGAACCTTTCCAGATACAATCTTCTCATAGATTTGTATTGGCTGGTCTGCAAAGAATGGTGGATAACCTGCAGCCATTTCATATATTAGAACCCCAAGTGCCCACCAATCAACGGCTTTGTTGTATCCTTTGCTGAGAATAATCTCTGGAGCGAGGTATTCAGGGGTACCACAGAGTGTCCATGTTCGACCTTTGACTCTCTTGGCAAAGCCAAAATCAGTCACTTTGATATAGCCTTGGATATCAATCAGCATGTTTTCTGGCTTCAAATCTCTGTAAACGAGATCCAGGTAATGAAGATATTCAAATCCAAGAACTATCTGTGCTGCATAGAACCGAGAATGGGGTTCGCTGAAGCGGCCTATCCTTCGTAGATGCGAGAACATTTCTCCACCAGTAACGAACTCGAGAATCATGTACAAGTTGGAGTTATCCTTAAAGGAGTAATCCAAGCTAACAAAGAATGGAAAGTCAATAGCTTGCAAAATCTTTTTCTCACTCAGTGTATGTTCGACCTGCTTTAACTTCACTACCTTCTGTTTATCAAGAATTTTCATCGCAAAATACTGTTTATTGCCCTTGTGCTGTACTAGCATCACTCGACCAAAAGAACCGGTTCCTAATGTTTTAATCCGATCAAAATCATCTAGGCAGGCTGTGTTTTGAGCTGGTTTCTCCCATTTCTGCTGGAATTCCTCTTTAGCCTTGGCAAGGAATTCCTTCACACTCTCGGCAGGATCACCCTTCTTGGCTGCAGCAGCATTCCCCATATCTCTGAAAACATTAAAATATTTATTTCAATGTACAATTTTTTTCAGCAGTTAATAATATTAATATTATCGCTCATTTAAATGAAGGAATAAAGTAAATGTTTAATAAATTTCGACATTCAATCAATAGAGGAAAAAAAACAAATAAACTACTGCCTCCACATAGGCTACTCCTAAAAATAAAATAAACCATAACATCTTAAATGCATTTTTCGAAAGGCAGAACAGTACATACCATGACCTTTAATGTACTAGTAATGGGGCACTGAAAACAACGAGTTCACTGAAAGCAATTCTCCGACTCATCGCACCTTAGAACACACTACCACTGAGCTATATCCCATAATGAATGAATTAATTAATGTTTAAACGCACTATGTCACAGATGGTTGACCTAATTATTGACCTAACAAGGAATTGTATGACAATATATACATTTGATTTGTACCTAAAAGTACTTTATTGGACCATTTACATAACCAACATATCACACTTATTACTGATATTTTATAAAAATAATTGAATTATGGGTATGGTCCATAATTCTGAGAAAAATAACGGCCATTTGGAGAGCAGAGGTGTGACGTATTATTTTGAGTCACGTGACGGGCATTCCCCGAATAAC
>JAECMU010001174.1:0-11975 GCA_016106625.1 Dracogyra subfuscus | reverse complement strand
TTATTATGTAATTCATATTATTATTGTATGAGATTTAACATGACAGTCTTTGTTTAATGACACCTCCTGACATCCTAAACTCTATTGTTGATGTTTAATATGTCAATTATTTGACACTTACATTTGCTGCTGCCACATATTTTATGATACTATGTGACATGTCACAAAGGCTACACTTGCTGATTAACAGCAAGATATCTTTTATACACATTTTCATTGCCAGGACAGCACATACCACAGCTTAATATGCTAGTCATGCAAGACTGGTTGGAATAAGAGAAAACCTGATTGGTCTACTGCAGTTCTTCAAGATTAACCTCAAACAGGGTTTTATTTCTGAAATTTGACTTGACTCCCATGGCTTTCAACTTGGGAATTTTTGTGTCGTTTTACAAAATAATTGGGAATTTTGTGTTCCCTTTCAAAATCTTGTTAAAAGCCACAAAACTATTGATTGTTGTTTATTCTTATCGAAAGCGATCAATGATTTAATAAAAAGCAATAGAAAAGAGCTTCAAGAATATTAAAAGAAAACAAATACAAATTGGGAAGTTTTTAGCATTCATATTGTAATTGGGATTTTTCTAAACTCCAAATTGGGAAAACAAAATGACATAGCCTTGGGGAATGGTGCCGATATTCGGAGTCTAGCAACATAGGTGATAAACCCCTGTCAAATGCAAGTGCTTACATTCAAGGTTAATCTACTGATGATGGGTCCACTGAACTACTTGTACATCCTATTAAAACAAAGTTAAAACTTTGATTTGTTTAACAACACTGCTAGAGCACATTGATTTATTAATCATTGGATATTGAATGTCAAACATTTGGTAATTCGGATTCGTCATCGGAGGAAACACGCTACATTTTTCCTAATGCCGCAATTAAGGGATCTTTTATATGCACTTCCCACAGACAGGAAAGCACATACCACAGTCTTTAACCAGTTGTGGTGCATTGGTTGGAAAGAAAAAAAACCCTATATGTTGTAGTGATTTGATCCTTCGATGCAAACACCTCAGAAGAGCATTAGACCGATCTGAGTTGAATCCTGTGTGTCCTATTAAAAAGGTCAAATAATACCGTTTGTAATTTAATAAATATGTTTCACAATTTATAATGATTGATCAAGGCTACCAGGTAGTCTGCATCATGGTCATACCAGTGAGAGATAGCTTTATGTGTAGTTAACAGTTTGTTGTGCTTTCCTCATACTTTATCAAAGATGGAAAGTGGTAGGTTTTTTTTATTTTAAAAAGTTGACTATTGCAGCAAACTAAACATGACTGAAAGAACATTGAACTTTGATGCCAAATATAAATCTGACTGATATTTTATTTTAATGCTCCAGTTGTTACATGTGATATTTTTATGGTGTAATGGTTATGCTGTTGTTATTTTGAGTCTTTGACTATGAACTTGTTTTTTCTCTGTCTCTAGGCAACCAGTTGACAGATGATCTGATTTTGTCATCTCTAAAGCTGAAACCAAATTCCAAGATTATGCTGATTGGTTCAACGGAAGATGAACTGGTACTTACATTGTCTACATTGCCCTAATTTGACAAAATACCAGTAATTGCAGAATTTATATTTTTAAAATTTAATGAACTGTCCTGATTTTACAAACATTGTAAAATGTTTCCAACCAATAGAGCTTTTTTGATGACTTAACATACAAATTAAATATATTTTCTTATTTAAAATATCAATGTCTCTAATTACAAGGTATTTGATGTAGTTCTAATGCTTGTAGTAGCCCAAATTAGATTTTATCTCGCAATAATTTCATATGTATGACATTTCCTTCTCATATATATACTAATAAACTGATTTTTCCAGCTGTTATGGATTCAAACACACTTGTTTACTGACATATTGATCCATTTATGAGGGGTAATGAATAAATCATGAAATATTAAAGCTCAGATGTGAAAAGAGGTCAAGTTGTGTCACCAAATGAATGTACAGTGAAGCCCCTCAAAAACCAGACCCTCAGTAAACTGTCCTTAGTAAACTGTAATTCCCTCAGTAAATTGTAATTCCCTTAGTAAACTGTAATTCCGCCAGTAAACTGTAATTCCCTCAAACCGGATTTGTTTTATGTTTTATTTTATTAACCAGTGGTACAGTACAAAACCTGTCTAAACCTGATACCTTTAAAACCAGACATTTTACTTGGTCCTGTGTAGAGCTGGGCGGTATTCGGTATATACCGATCGGTATCGGTATCGTGTCAATACCGAAATACCATACCGAGCAAATCTCAAAATACCGAAAATTTCGGTATTGCAAAGTACGTATTCCCACCTTTAAGTAAAACACTAAAAATACATCTGACGACACCACATTACCCACAAAATGGCCGATAAGAAGAGTGTGTGGGCAAAAATTTCAATAGAAAGGACCGAAAAACATGCATGTGCACTTTGTACCAACTATGGCAATAGAAACGGTGACGGCATCGAAGAGAAAACGGGTAAAAATTATATCATGTACGCGAAATTGTTTCAGTGCTATGCGCACGTGTATAAGCAATGCTATTTCACGTGATTGAGGCGTGATTCGATGTTTAGGGCCTACTAAATTCGGGTCATTCCGTGAATGCATTCTGTTGTTGAATTTGTGTCACAGTAACAGTTTTGCGTTACCTACTACTGCTAGTTTTTGTTAAGGCCGGGGTTCTAACTTTCTAACACCGTATTACAGACTAGCGTGTCTAACGACCAAGCATTTATATCTTGAAAAGAATGCAGGTCAGCTTTAGGCCGTATCTTTAACGGAATAAAACGAATACTTCCGGAGACTATCAATTTTTTAAATCGGAAAAATGTCGGAGAGGTTCATGTTTAAAACAACCGCTTTTTATATTTAATTATTTATTAAATAGAACTGTTAAGTTTACTTGTAAATATATATATATATATATATAACATTTTCCGATGTTTAATCAGCTTATAATTACACGCATAGGGATTTTTTTCAGTAATTTATAGTGACTAGAAGTAGAAACGTAGTTTTCTGTTGTTTTATACTATTCCTTGACCGAGCGCCCAGAGGAACCGGGGATGAATGCGGAGTTGTATAGTTAGCATGATGTATTTAACTATGTAAGGCAGACAATTTGTTAATTTTTAAAAATAACATTTTTATTCCATGGAAATGACACGTAGTCTCGGATGCATTGTTGCTTACATTGGCCGCTAACTTAAATATCTACACAATCGCGTGCTCAAACACCACTTTATACACCAAATAATCTCCAAGTCGGCTTTTGAACTTCTTGCCAGATATGAAAACTTGAGGGATCACGTGACCATAACAACAAATCTATAGAAGAAACTGGATTCAGATGAAAAAATCATGAACTTAACTGGCTAAGGTATGCGCAATGGCTTCAAAGAAGTATTGGTCAAAAATAATGTTGGTTTTGTTTAATCCAAGACAAACTTTGATTTATTTGTACTTTACAATTGTGCAGTTACTTGTTAGAAAACCTCCCATTGATAAAAAATAAATAAAAAATGGGTTGGACATAAATAAGGGGAAGACCCTAACATGGGCGTGCATTTAGAGGCAGGTATACTTAAAATACTGCTTAATATTGGTTAGTTATTAATGTTATATGAATACCGAATACCGTACCGATACCGAGGTAAATTGCCACCAAAATACCAATACTGATACCGAACTTGAAATTTCAATACCGCCCAGCTCTAGTCCTGTGGGTGTCTGGTTTAGAGGGATTTTTCTGTAATTGTAGTAGTATTGTCTGTAGAATGATAAATGAAACCCTCTTCTTCATCTGTTCTTTAGCAGCAAGTGGTCTTTTATCTGTACATCTTAAAGACAGCATATTTATTCATTTAAACCTAGTTTCCCCCTTATATCCAATTAAGGTTCAAGCACAGTGTCTTGGGCACACACCGTAACTAGCTTGGCTGTCTGTCCGGAACAGTGGGTTAATTGTTAGTGGTTAGTGAGAGAAAATAGGGAGTAGTGGTCTTACACTTTCATTTTCAATTTCAATTTTCAATATTGTTTAACGTGCACATTGAGAGAAAGCTGTTATAGCGCACGCCTGTCTTGGGCACACACCTCAGCTATCTGAGCTGTCTGTCCAGGACAGAATAGAAATTAGTGGGTTGGTTGTTATTGTTAGTGAAAGAGAAAAGAGGGTGTAGCGGCCATACACCTACCCAATGAGTCCTTAAAAACTCACTCTGGGTGGGAGCCAGTACCGGGCTGCGAACCCAGTACCTACCAGCCTGTTTTCCGGCGACTTAACCGCTAGGCCACCGAGGCCGGTGGTCTTACACTTACCCATTAAGTTGTTAAAACTCACTCTGGGTGGGACTCGTTACCGGGCTGCGAACCCAGTACCTACCAGTCTTATGGGTTAACCACAACACTATCGAGGCTGGTGGAGACCGCATAGCGCACACCATGACTTTAGTATCACAGCCATAGTGTGCTGGTAGGAAAGGGAATGGTTTAACAATGGTTGTATTTGAATAGTCTACATGTATATGAAAGAAATATTGTTTTACCCATGCTGTTATTGTTTTACTTCTTGCAGGCTAAAGTAGCAGAGCCTCCATCAGATATTCCTGAAGTTATCAATGACTTTGACATTGAAGAAGAGGAAATTGCTATTGAAAGCAGGTATATAATTGAGAATTCGTTTTTCATTGAATATTTAGTAAATCACAGTACTAAAGTTGCCTCCATCAGTAATATCATCACAATTAGCACAAATTTCTTTGATGTCAACGTTTTAACTAAATCTTATTAAAATGTTATGGTCAGGTATACAGCTCTTGTTGGCTTGTAAACAAATGACCCATTGGCTGCAACACATTTTTACCTGGAGACCTTGCAAATTTGCACATACCTTTAAATTTACATACCATTATTAACCAGATTAATACACTAAATTATCACAGGTTTATGACATGGATATCATGGATAAGGTATATGATAAATTGTGTGTGTATGTGTGTATGTGAATATTTGTAAGTGAGGTATGATGTGTATGCATATGTGATTGTATGTGTTATATGTGTGTTAATAAGTATATGTGTGTATGTGTGTGTTGAATACTTCTCAAGACCATCGTTAAAAAGTGTATATGTATGAAAATTGTCTTGATTTGTGAAACATATCTTTACAGAAATCATTGTTGGATATACATTTAACTATGAAAATAAAGTTAAAATGAAATGCCACACAATTTGTGTGTCATTCATTAATTCATACATTTACCATACACTGACACCCAGTTGCCAATCTATTGTTAAACATTCATTCATTTATTCATTCATTCAATGTGTGTGAAATTTGTATATTGAATTTTTTATTCCCGTAATGTCAGCTGTGGATGGTTACTGTTGTGATTTAATATACACTGGTGATATACAATGTATATATGGTCATGTTTCAGAGAGGAGTTTCTCAGTAAGGTGGAGAGACGTGTGAAGGAATACAAGATAAAAATCCTGAATGACCCTCGACCTGGAAAGAAGTTGCTGGTTTTGGACATCGATTACACTCTGTTTGGTAAAACTGTTTTCTATAAAACTAGCTTTACATAGGTCAAATTGTGTATTAGCCATTCATATTTTTTCTTTTTAAATTTTTTTCTTGTAATTATCATTTTATGAATAAAATTTGATTTCATATAAAAGTGTAATTAAATAGGTGTAAAGTATTTTAAAACTTGTGTATTAAACATTAATCTATTAGAAGCAAAAATTAGGTTTGAATTATAATTATTAATTAACCATGTTAAAAACTAACAAGTTAAAAGACTGTAGAAGAATTAAGAAACAGCAAAATGTATTAAATTTATTTTCCACAATAATGACTACATTTATTTGTTTTACAAACAATTAACACCTTGTATTGTTTCAGACCACCGATCTGTTGCTGAAAATGTAGTTGAGTTGATGCGTCCCTATCTGCACGAGTTCCTTGCATCAGCATATGCTGACTATGACATTGTTATTTGGTGTAGGTATTTTCACACCCTGTTATATACTGATTTTATGTGACCTACAAGATATGCTACTTTATCATATCATATATCTTACATTTCCAGTGCGATCAAAGTACATGTATGTGATATTTTTCAAATCACATACTTTCAAAATTCAATATCTTTACAATTAGATGTAAATTTGTCTAAGTCGTGGCACTATGTTTATTGACATTTAATCAAACATTTTACTGTGACACTCCATAATTAACGTGTTCATTCAGTCATCAAACAAAAAAACATTCCAATAGCAACTTTACACTGAAAGCTGTCCAGCGTTCAGAAAACAAAAAACGTTAAGCACTAGTTTGATGGCATTTCCATTAAAAAAAGACACAGTGACATATTGTTACATCATTTGAATATCTAGTGATAGCCGAATAGCAGTGAAGTTGTGTGTACAGTTTAGAAAAACACATTGCATTAATCTTGAGATTATATGATAAAGAAATTATTATCCTTGTGTGTTTTGGTATCGTCAGTATCATATATTAGGAATAAATATAATGTATTATGCTCACCAGAGGCATGCATAATACAATTATTATTGCTAGTATATGATATTGACGATACCTAAAAATACTGGTAATAACCTATATATTAACTGAATCACCAAACGTTTTCATTTCCATTTTCTTACTGACATGATTCATTCTTCATTCTCTTAGTTCTGCCAGTTCTGCTTAAAAACTTTTGTTTCTTTCAGTCATAATTTTACTTCCATCTGTAGAAGAATTTTCTTTTTGGGTCACATCTTCATTGAAGAGTATCGCCAAATAATCCATCACAAATTTGTTTGGCATCTTGTGAAAATAAAGAGAAGAATTCTCTGCAATTAAATATCTTGCTTACAATAAAGATTTTCAGTGCACTTTGATGAACATCAGTAGGTGCAACTATAAACCTAGTTTCATTGAACTAGGACTTAAAGTTTGTGAGAAATGAATCTAAACCTAGAACTTTAACACAAAATTTGGCACTGCTACCATTGGAAAAGTAATACCTATATTCTGCCTTCTTATTTTGTAAGGGTGGGTCATAGCCCAGTGGTAAAGCGCTCTCTTGATGCACAGTCTGTATAGGATCAATCCCTGTCGGTGGACCTTTGAACTATTGCTCGTTTCACCCAGTGCATCAAGACTGGTATATCAAAGGCTGTTATATGTGCTCTCCTGTCTGTGGGATGTTGCATATAAAATATCCCATGCTGCTAATCAAAAAGAGTAGCCCATGAAGTAACACCAGCAGCTTTCTTTTCTTAATATCTTTGTAGTCCTTAACCGTATGTCCGATGCCATATAACCATAAATAAAATGTATTGAGTGTATCATTAAATTAAACATTTCCTTCTTATTTAGTATTGGCGAGACAATAACTCGTCTTGGGCCAGCAGGGACACTGGGCAACAACATAGTGCTCCACATAGTCTTGATAATGAGGAATGTTTCTCCCTAATGGCACACAAGATACTTTCTATGAATAGCCCAAGAAATAAGCTATCTTTATATGGACCTTTTTGCTAACAAAGGTTTCTGTGTAAGACTGATGGAGTTGGAGAAACAACAATGAATCGTGTAACATTTAACTGAAAGGGCACTACATACTTCATCTGGTTTTATTTTAACAAAAGAACATGATTGATAATTTTATCTGTATATGTATATATATTTTTTCACTATGGTTACTGGTTTTTATTTTTGTGGGGAGTTTTTTGTGTGTGCAGAATGTTTGATTATTGTCATATTTTTGTTGGTAGCTGCGACTGGAATGAAATGGATTGAGACGAAGATGAAAGGTCTGGGTGTAGAAGGCAACCCCAACTACAAAATCAGTTTCTATCTCGACAGTGATGCTATGATTAGTGTACATACACCAAAATACGGAGTTATTGAGGTATGATTAGTGTACATACAGAGTTACTGAGGTATGATTAGTGTACATATAGTTATTGAGGTATGATTAGTGTACATAGAGTTATTGGGGTATGATTAGTGTACATAGAGTTATTGAGGTATGATTAGTGTACATAGAGTTATTGAGGTATGATTAGTGTACATAGTTATGATTAGTGTATATAGAGTTATTGAGATATGATTAGTGTACATAGTTATTGAGGTATGATTAGTGTACATAGTTATTGAGGTATGAATAGTGTACATATAGTTATTGACGTATGATTAGTGTACATATAGTTATTGAGGAATGATTAGTGTACATAGAGTTATTGAGGTATGATTAGTGTACATATAGTTATTGAGGTATGATTAGTGTACATAGTTATGATTAGTGTATATAGAGTTATTGAGGTATGATTAGTGTACATAGAGTTATTGAGGTATGATTAGTGTACATAGAGTTATTGAGGTATGATTAGTGTACATAGTTATGATTAGTGTATATAGAGTTATTGAGATATGATTAGTGTACATATAGTTATTGAGGTCTGATTAGTGTACATAGAGTTATTGAGGTATGATTAGTGTACATAGAGTTATTGAGGTATGATTAGTGTACATAGAGTTATTGAGGTGTGATAGTGTACATAGAGTTATTGAGGTATGATTAGTGTACATAGAGTTATTGAGGTATGATTAGTGTACATAGAATTATTGAGGTATGATTAGTGTACATAGAGTTATTGAGGTATGAATAGTGTACATATAGTTATTGAGGAATGATTAGTGTACATAGAGTTATTGAGGTATGATTAGTGTACATATAGTTATTGAGGTCTGATTAGTATACATATAGTTATTGAGGTATGACTAGTGTACATATAGTTATGATTAGTGTACATAGAGTTATTGAGGTATGATTAGTGTACATAGTTATGATTAGTGTACATAGAGTTATTGAGGTATGATTAGTGTACATAGAGTTATTGAGGTATGATTAGTGTACATATAGTTATTGAGGTGTGATAGTGTACATAGAGTTATTGAGGTATGATTAGTGTACATAGAGTTATTGAGGTATGATTAGTGTACATATAGTTATTGAGGTATGATTAGTGTACATATAGTTATTGAGGTATGATTAGTGTACATACAGAGTTACTGAGGTATGATTAGTGTACATATAGTTATTGAGGTATGATTAGTGTACATATAGTTATTGAGGTATGATTAGTGTACATAGTTATTGAGGTATGATTAGTGTACATATAGTTATTGAGGTATGCAGGGTTCGACGTTAACTTTATTTACTACTAGACCAGTGGACTAGTATGTCTTAAAATTTAGTAGACCTGACCTAATATCAACTAGACCAAGTTGCTGGATGAATGAATGTTTAACGACATCTCAATACAAAAAATACACATCTGCTATTGGGTGTAACAAATTATAACGAAGTGCTGAATGACAAAATATACCTACGCAGGGCAAATTTTGTTAAACTTTGCTTCATATTTCCTGTTATTTGAAGAGTATACATAATAATCAGCCAATGTAATTATATTTGAATAAAACACACCAATAAAAACACCATGGTATGTGTAACGTAAATAATTCGAAAACAAAATCGACTGTCGTATATTTGAAAAACCAAAAAAAACACACAAATGTATTCAAAGAATGGACACTATTGTATATTTTGCATTTTTATTACCTTATTCGATTTATTGAACAAAAAACAATGTACCGAAGTCGCAAGCAGAAACAATAAAACTGTTTTCGCTGATAGTATTTAGGACATATATCTATGCGCACTAAATTTAGCAAACACACACTCTATATTTGACAAACCTCGGTCGATTCCGGTATCAACGGAATCGATCGAGTTGTGATGAATGACGCCCGTCAGCGGTTAGTACCAGTTAGGATTGTTCGTCAACATCAAACTTATTCACTGCCCACAGCATCACGTCTAATTATAGAACTTGGGATTTCCGTGTCGATAGTTTAATGGAAAATAGTAATGTTTGTAGGATCACTTGATGGCAAATTAATTCACCGTTCATAAATTATCAACACGCCCAGTCGGGCTACTCAGAAACACTTATGACTAGACCGAACCAGCTGTTTACTAGACAATGTCGTTCGGACGTACCTTAGTGTCGAAGCCTGGTATGATTAGTGTACATTGAGTTATTGAGGTATGATTAGTGTACATATAGTTATTGAGGTATGATTAGTGTACATATAGTTATTGAGGTATGATTAGTGTACATATAGTTATTGAGGTATGATTAGTGTACATATACCACAATATGGAATTGCTGAGGTGTGATTAGAGTTGATGCATCAGCATATGGAGTCACAGAGGTATAATTAATACATCTTTTAACTTTGATAACTGGCAGTGTATGTATTAAACCAAAATACAGAGTAACTGAGGTATGATTAGTGTACATACACCAAACTGTGGAGTCGATGAGGTATGTTTAGTTGACATGTGCTAAAATGTCAAGTCACTGAAACATGATTAATGTTCAATATACCAAAATATGGGGTCATTGAGGTGTGGTTAACAATTTGACACCCAACAGCTGACACTTCATTAAAATAAGTTAATGTGCTCTAGTGGTATCATTAAATAAAGCAAAGTACATCAGTTGGGATGGGGATATCTTAAGTGAATATCTCAATGGCAGTATTGCTGTATTTGCTCTTTGTTTATTTTCAGGTGAAGCCACTGGGTGTGATTTGGGGAAAGTTCAGCCAGTGGTCAGCAAAAAACACAATCATGTTTGATGATATACGTAGGAACTTCATTATGAACCCACAGTCAGGTCTCAAGGTACTACTATCTCTATGCTGGCTACTCATTGAAAGCTACTCTGTACGTCCGTATGTCCATCTGTTAACGTTTTCTTGTCTGGACCATATCTTGCATACAGATGCAAACAGGAACATTAAACCTGACATTTATAAACAACTTGGGATGGCTACTTTTCATGGTCTACTGCACATAACAGTAAATACTTGTCAGAACCATATCTTGCATACAGGACCATCAAACCTCACATGTAGGAACAACTTGGGATAATGGTGGGTCACATAAAATTACTAGGTCAATGTGATACAAATAAATCAAATAATTTGTCTATATTCTGAACATCATAAGATTCATTAATATCTATGGTTTTCCATCTAACTTCTAACGGGTGTATCATGTACCTCACCGGTACTCTTGCTTCATTATAATTTTTGGATAGGCAACTATTCCACCTCCCTAATTAATTACTTTTATTGAAAAATTCCTTACAAATCTATAAATAGTTAAGTTTGCTAGGTTGCCTAATTGTTGTACATTAAGCATTTAATGTAATAGTTGATTGTGAAAGATGGTGAAGTGTATTATTACCCACTTGGTGAGTCATAAAAAACAATTGTACTCATTTCGGTAAGTAACGTCAACTTTACTGATCTTAGCTGTGTGCATTTGTGTGTCTCGTTGAGTATGTTTGCATGTCTCGTTGAGTAATTTAAGTAATTGTTAAATTTTATGTTATTTGATGGTGGGTAATGAATAAAATAAAACACAAATTTTTGCTTGATAACAATTTTAGGAAACTCGTGAACTTCCCATGGTATTTGACTGAGCGAAAGCTAGGTGAGTTACCATGGGATGTTCACGAGTTTCATAAAAATTTATATCTAGTGAAAATGAGTAGTATTTTATATATTTATTGCTTGTCTTTTCTGGATCTGACAATTTAGGAAAGCCAAGGCTTCTTGAATTTATATAAAAATCTACTAATCACATTATTAGTGATTTGTCACCTAAAGAGGGGATAGAGCTTAAAAACACTTCGATTTGGGGTGGAAAGGATATTCATATTTACAAAATAAGACTTAAATGTAGCATTTGACAAAACTAAATTCTCTAGTCATTGGACATGGTAATAGTAGTTATTTACTAGCCCAGTGTTGAATATCACTAGCCATGGGAGTGGGGCTACCATAATCTAGAAGCCCTGTCAGGCATGGTAA
>JAECMU010001167.1:0-11590 GCA_016106625.1 Dracogyra subfuscus | reverse complement strand
CGCACGTGAGGCTTACCATTTTACCACCAAGCTAAAGGTCCACTTTTCTCAATAAACTTTAAATAACGTTACGTTATCGTTGTTTTGAGGGGTTATTTTTATGTTGATTTTTATAATTTGAAATTTGCACACACCCATCAGCAATTCGCATCCACCCATTAGAAATCCTGCGTACGGGCCTGCTAACCTATTGTTATTAGCATTTAGATGCACTGTTTATAATTGGTGGTGGGTGGTCATGGTAGTAGTGGTGGTGGTAGTAGTAGAAGTAGTTATAGTAGTAGTAGTCGTTGTCGTCGTCAGGGGTGGAGAGGCTTCCCTCCCCAGAACGAAAATGTAAAAAAAAAAAAAATCCTACTCTATTTAAATAAAGGTAACAATATAGCTGGTGTCCCCACCCCACCCCCACCCCAAGGTTGTATCCCCTCTCCAGATATCGTAAGACTTAGCAAGATTATTGGTTTTAAGGGTTTGTAACGTTTTGTATTGAGATACTTACTCGTCTGAACTTTATTGTTAATGAAAATGTTCACGAACTGTGAAGAAACATCTCACAAATGAACAACCAGCGAATGACAACAAATCGGATGTTGATTGCGCAAACCGTGCACGAGAAAATAAACCAAACTAAAATGGCTGTGACATTGAAATGGAAATATCCCCTCTAAAATAGATTAGACCTAATCTGATCAACATTTTTTTCTCTCAGAGGCACGTGGCGTTTTAAGAAATACAAAAAAATGTATTTTGTGGTATTACAAAGACAAGAATTACTAGGATTACCAAAAAACACTTCAGGTGAATGGAAATGTATATTCTAAATAATAAACGGTATTTTATTTGTGAAAAAATGGGTTTATCAGCTAAAAACAACAGTGTAATGGTTAACAACTAGCCGTTACTAGGGACTGTCCCTTTAATGGTGTCAACTTTTTCCCAGTGGCATGTTGGAGCAGATCCTCAAATTTGGACCCAAACTATAATATTCATGCAATATGAACTGGCCTAAATTCTTTTCACCATATATTTCCATTGATGTAATAATATGTAGTGGATCATTTGCAACTCTACATAGCTATTTAGCAGTAATGCTAATATGAATAAATGTTATCCAGTTTGGGGCATTTTTGTTTAGCTTGTGCAAACATCGGCATCCTCCCACCCACCTTACAAAAATCAGAGCCCATATGCTTATACTGGATTGATTAATAAGTTTAGTACAATCCACATGTATACTAGACAATAGTGTAATTATAAATATATAACAAAACTAGGTTTATGGTACAAATAACATTTATTCACGCCAATGAATAAAAAATTGTGTGACAATGTAAATATAATTATGTAGGTGTATATCAATCAGTACAAAAGAATTGAAGTGCTACTTAGCCTCAATAAAACAGTAGAGCAATACTTACTATTTATATTTCAATATAACCACTAATACTTCCCATTTTAATTTTTGCTAAAAATATTTTTTCAAATATGTTTTCTACATAAAAGGATTAACATATGGCAAGATTGCAAAACTTCTAAAGATATTTTAATGCAATTTTATGATACAAATACCAGTACGAAACTGTAGGGTTCCAGACAATCCTACGGTAGTATTGAAGTCTGGTGGGTCCACCTCATATTATTATGGTGCCTCCCACTTTGAATTCATTTCTAGAACAGACCTTCGAAAATCTAAATGCAGTTTAAAAAAAAAATCTATCTCACTAATCTTTAATATAACATCCTTGGCACAATGTTTGTTGTTAGCATCTTGCATATAAACGTAACACAAAACAAGAGTAATTATCACAGCCATAATAAAATACATGATATCTTATCCATTTCACAGACTACATTATACAAAACTTGTAATCATTTACATAATCTGTATATCTGACTGAATATAGAATGTTTCAATGGCACCATGTCAATCTCCCAATAAAACTATCTAAATGGAATTTTACTATTACATATTCTACACTATGGTGATGCAAAAGTTTGAATAAAACTCTTAAAAAAAAAGTGCATGAACAATGTTCTTTGTAGCATTCTGTCATTTAACATAAGCTCATCCCATGCCTTTGTATAGATAAGCCAATGAAAAGGTACTTCGTAAAAGATTGATGCACGCTCCCCAGCTGATACTCTCAATCAGAAGAGGCATCATATCACTAATCACTAATATACGTGTGTGTGTGTGTGTGTGTGTGTGTGTATATATATATATAATTTGTTATTATTATTATTTACAGCAGGGTCAAATGATTTTAAAGAGATTTGTAATGAACTACCAAAAAATACATGATAGAAGTTGAAATTGTATTATATAAAACATGAAATATCACTTCAGTGAAACTTAATAATCTGAGCTCCTTTTCTTCACATCTATGAATACAGTTAAGAAAACCAGTTGAATCTATGAAATCAGAGTTTTTGACTAACAATGAACCTAAATTTCAGAAATTACTGAGTATATCATACATATAAGTAATATCGTAATACGTATTTAGATTTTAAGCTGGATGTGTTATAAATAGCAATTTGGTGAATTTGATCATAAAACATGACATTTTGCTAAATGGAATTCTTTTTTAGAATAGCTATATACTTACAGAAAACAGTGTTTTAGAATTAGCTTTTTGACCAATTGGTAATAACATATCTTTGCCCAATTTAACTTTAAACTGCATTTGGTAATTTTGTGAGACAGCTTAAGTTAAACCCTGCAAATTATTTACCCCTTGAATCACAACATATACTGACGATACTGCACATCCCTAATAATAATCATACCCTTGTATAAAAGATCAGCTTCTGTACTGTATACAACTATTTTGAGACATTTGATCCTCTATAAAACTGTTTCATTTTCAAAACAAAATATTTACACTTGTTCACAAATCTTTACTTGTGTCAGTCAGTACCTGCATGTTAAAAAAAAGAATCTAGCACCTACATTTCAATTAAAAGCAAAATATGTGTAAGACTAGATATTTATAAATAATTAAAAATGTTTTAACATGAGAGATTCTCTACTGGACACAAATATGGCCATTACATACGGTTTCACATAAATATATATATCTGTTAGCGTGCGCTACAACAGCTTGTTCTGAATGTGCACGTTAAACCCTATGATATGACACACATATATATTTGTAGATGCAAGAATGCATACTGCAGACAAAGTAATTCAAGTAATCCTTACAGTCAATATAAAAATCCCACTACCGGTAATTTAAAATATTCTAAAACTAAAAGGAAGGTTTAGTTTACATTAAGAAGAAATTTCAGGAATTTCAGAAACATGGACTAAATGATATTTTTTGGTCTTGTTTATTTTTCCTCAGAAAGTTCTTTCTGTTTTGGTTTTAGCAATGGATTTCATTTCATAACAGCTGTCCAAAAAATGTCACATGGAAGATGGTGATAGAGGCAGATGTTTATAATACACAGAACAATAATAAATACTTTACAACCACTCACAAAATGCACTTAAATAATATCTACAAAGAATGGAAAAATACCGGTAAGATGCAGAGCAATGATAAAAAAAACAACCCAGTATGCACATTTCCAATTTGACTGTTCACATGTAACACTGTTTTTAAACAATCAAAATCAAACAAAATGAAAACAATATTTGTGACACATTCTCTACTTTTAAAATATACAAATTCACTACTTGAAATCAAACAATGAAGTAAAAAGATACATAAAACAGTCTGGTAGACACAAGATGAAATGCTGTTTAAGTTATAATACTGAGTCATATTTAAAAAGTTCAGGAAAATGTACTGGTAATTAAAATACTTATAGAACTTGATAAAATATTACAGCTGTAAACAAACAAAAAGGTTCCAGCAGTTGAAAAAAAGAATACTGTTATAATTTTTATGAAACAATATATACTGACGGAAAGAAATAAGGGAACACATAGAACTGTAGACCAAATTTAATTTACTACTAATACAGTAATGTTTATTTTTCATACCAAGTTGTAATGTGACAGGACTAACTCTGCCATGTTCACTAATTGTGAATTTTAAAAACAATTGGCGAATTTTATTATAATTTGGCGAAAGAAATTACATGTAATAATTGATATTTTGTTATAAAATAAGTGAGTTTCTGCTAAGTTTTATAGATAATTTGGCGAAATTAAATGCTCACCCAGAGATAGACCTGTACAGTGTGAATGAACGTCAGTAGTGTCAAACTGACTGCCAGTAACACAGTCCACTTCTGACACTATGTATGCATTGTGGGTTTTTGGATGCAGTCATTACTTGCTTTTACTATTACTGTGATCACTTATTTCTTTCAGTCAGTACACATTAAAATTCTGGTTTCTTCAGTAAACGGCAGATTTGTAGACGCCCTCACCAAAGGTTCCTTGCCGGCCTACTTTGTCATGACAGAAATGGTCAAATGCATCCTTTTTAGCCTTGGTTGTTCGGAATGTCTGTAAGTGTGGTTTTGCCTGAAAGAAAACACAACACAATACGTTTTTAAAAAACCAACACTGACACGTTTTATATCTAGAGGACCAATGTGCTGTTTGATTTTAGAATACATGTACATGTATAATTTATTAAGACTGAAATCAATTATATAACCCATTCTGAGCAACTCCCCAGATGGCTTGGTAGCCCATCTTGGCCTACAGGGTAGTGGTGTAACTACGATATCTTACGATAGTCAGTACCTCGATAGCAATGCATTGATGGTTAAATCAGCTATCAATAACTATCGCAATTGTTTGTTCAACTATCAGTAGTATGCATGGTGACGTATGGTCTACATCAAACGCATGATTTCGCTACCTAGTAACATTGTTACAGATAACTAAGTACAAACAGACATATGTACATACACATGTACACTCACACAAATAAACACACACATACATACAATATCATAAATACATACATAGGCCTACATATTGGAAGACTGAGGTAATTTGTTTGTGAAATATCAATTCATATTAGTGTTATCAAGTGACAATGGACTAGTCAATGACCATGTAGCACTGATTTTAAGGCACAAATTCAACTTACAGTTTCTGCAAATCTTGGCATCTGCCAGAGAGGAGGTGGATCAACTGGGTTCTGGAATGTTCTCAACATGGCGGATCTTGTTACATAGCCTCGACATTCTTTTTGCTGTAACACAAAAATATTTAGTAATTTACTTTGGAGTTTCATAAATAATATGTCTGGCCATAATGAGCTTCAGTTTCGCACAATGCAAGCACTCCTAATATCGGTTTAAGTAATCTTCCCTATGATGGTCATCACACTGATAAAAATAAAAACCAGCATATTTAGTGATTCCATATAATAAATAATAATAATACATTTACAGAGTAGGTATAGTATTTAATTCAGGTAAATTGTGGTTCTGTTTATGTGTTGGTTTTGCAACTTAAGTTTCTTGCAAATCCCCAGTGGATTATATGATGAATAAAATCAGAAGCTTTACACGTTCTCAAAACAAAACAAAAACTTTCATACTTTAGGACAACCAGAACTTTATTCATGATTATAATCCCAAAATGTTCTGTTCTGAGTTAAGAAATTTCATATGTTGTACAACAGCTCTTCCCATTTGTCTCCAAATCCTATATAACAATTCAGCTAATGACATCCAGTAAATGGAACTAAGAGTTTAGTGACTATGATAGGTCAAATGTTATGGAAGCAACCACTATATGCTCATGATACGATATCACCAGAGATAAGCACTTGTCACAGATAGAAAAAACAAGGAATGATGTGTGAATAGAATTGAATAGATGTTTAACAACACCCCAGCATGAAAACTACATCGGCTATTGGGTGTCAAACTATGGTAGCGTACAATAGAATGGCAATAAATAGAACAATAAGGAGTGCGGACACAATAGAAAAAAGAAAAAGGTAGAACTACCACCATTTGCAGTTAATAACATTTATAAATATATTTTTGTCCAAGAATTGCTGAACAGGAAACGTCACTTCACTATAAACAAATGTCTGTATATATGGAGTTAAACATTTCATGAGATAAATCATGAACAAAATTATGAAAACATTTTGTTTAGTTTTTGTTTTATTAAAAGCAACCCCTTCTCTTCTCCAGTAATTACAAATTCTAAGTATCATGACCCTGACATTTGAGTTATTAAAAAATATTAACACACAAGCTAGTGTCAAAAACATCATACTAAGTATATAATGATGGAAAGAAGGGCGTAACGTGAGACCGACTGTAAGGACTGTGGCACTGAATGTCAAAAACAAAATTTACTTCCTGATAAAAAAACGTCTGATGGCAGGTAATATTTGCTTTATTAATTATGTGTTGCTTTATTTCTTTTAATCAGTATATCAGTATACTTTAGTGATATTTTGGTAACAAGTATACATGTACATCTATTAAATATATGCTATTGGGAGCTCACATCACATTTTGTAAAAGAAAATTTAAAATGTTAGTAAGCTTTACTGCTAATATTAATAGTTACAAAACAACATTAAATGTAAATGTAAAGGCTTAGCTTAGACTTCTATACTATATGTAAACTGTATATGTTTTAATGTAGTATATTTATAATCTATCCCACAGGGAACACCTTTTTTCATGCTATGGAATTTACTACAAGATATTTATTTCTGAGCCAATTGTTTTTTAAATTGGACACAAAAATAGTACTTTTTTCTTATTCCCAAAACACTTACCGTATATTGCCATGTATTAGCCGACTCTGTGGATAAGCCGACCCCTTAGTTTGACCCTAAATATCTAGTACAAAATCATCGGCCTCTTGTGTAAGCCGAAGTCATCTTTTGTCCAGCTGTATTGATTTCAATAATACTGTCAACAAATAGACTTGTGTTTTTCTTGTTCATTGTATTTGTTTTCCCTTCAATTATTACTAACACGGTAATCACGATCTCAATCAATGCAGCAATGCTAACATCTACTATCGTAACCATGCAGTGAAAAATAATTTAGAACTGATAAATCACAACAGAAAAATAAATAATTCAACCTGTAACAACATATCACTGCACACAAGTAATTAATTTATTCACTGGACAGCAAAAAGTAAAATCGTTGAAGCATGTTTAATCCACGGCAATATACGGTACTTTTTTCTTACATCAAATAAAACTGATTTTTTTTTTTTTTTAATTTGTAAGGACTATAAATATGTATTTCTAAACAAAAAAGAAATTTTTACCATTTTTCTCCATTTAAAAATAGAAGGAGAGCAATCCATTACTCTTGTAATAATTATTCCAAATGAGAAATTTCAAACCGAGAGAGCAGTTTCACACATCTAAAAAAAACACCTCAAGCATCATACACGTAACAACAAATAATAAAACAAACTGATGAAAGGCGAGTCCAGAAACACTCACCATTTTCCATCTCTAGGCAATATGAGGCAATCACAAGCCATAGCTCACCTGTCATGGAGGTGCCAAGATACTGATTGCTGGCTATAAATAACACTAATTATTATTATTAAGTGTACTAAGTAACCTTTCACCCAAAAGTGAAACACCACATCCACAGTTAAAGCCTAGTAATATACAGAATAAAAAGCAAAACAAATGTTTAATAATATCCCAGCATATTTTAACAAGAGTACCGGTGAGGTACATGATACGTACATCAGGAGTTTGATGGAAAATCATATTTATATTAATGAATATGTTACAGGCACGATTCAATTCTAATTATGTGACATTTTTGCAATGGGATGGATGAACAGTTTGTTTTGGATCAGCCACCATCCCAAGTTGTTCCTACAAGTGGTTTGACAGTCCTGTATGCAAGATATGATCTGGACAAGGATTTACTGTTATGTGTAGTAGACTGTAAAAAATAGGTCACAGTGACCTAGTAACAGTACATGACTCACCGCCATCCTAAGTTGTTCCTACATGTATGGTTTGATTAATGGGCCTGTATGCATCTGTATGCAAGATATGGTCCAGACAAAACATATGTCCAGACAGACAGACAATGCCATACCATAATATGACCCATCATAGATGGGCATATAAAAATTTATGTCTGTAAGGTGTCTAATGCTTGTTAGTTGTGCCTTTAGTCTGTAGAGTGACAAACAAAATCAGTTGACGACAAAAGGTATTCTTACGAAGTAGCAACAAGGCATCCACTGTATATATTTCCCCAGAGTCAGGACATGACATATACAACAATATTTAATAAACACAGGGTTTAAGCCATCATTCACCAAATCACCAAATGCAATTTACAGTTTAATTTGGTGAATCTATATCATTACCAATTTACCAAAAAGCTAATTTGAAAATAATGTGTCGTTTAAATGACTTGAAACACTATAGATTATTTACGCAAATAAACTTTTTCTGATCAAATTCACCAAACTGTATTACTTTTTGGCATCCCAACTAAAACCCGAATAAACCAGTTGTGCCGCTCTGACTGAAGGATTGATCCTACAACCCTTTACACCTCAGGTTGACTGAATAGTTGGTGTTTATCATTTACGGGGTCTTTTTCATGAAGAAGCTAGACAGTACAAGACTGCAATATTAGTTGAGCTACAAGAACCGAAGAAGCAACTGTGATGAAACTGCAGAATAAAGCTACGTATATAGATATGTTTACAGATCTACACACTTACTCTTAGACTCCCCTCAGTGTGTGGCCTTTTCTGTTGAAAATTGTTTACTATTAATGCACAAAAAAACAGTAGAATATTTATAAACAATACT
The DNA here is from genome assembly GCA_016106625.1 of Dracogyra subfuscus. NCBI lineage: Eukaryota > Metazoa > Mollusca > Gastropoda > Neomphalida > Peltospiridae > Dracogyra > Dracogyra subfuscus. The sequence goes on along the minus strand of JAECMU010001167.1, from coordinate 2,834 downwards.
GAAAACAAAATTCAATCTATTCTGAAAGCAATATTAAAGGGACAGTCCTGAGTTTACAACCATTGTCAAATATTTCTGACCAATAGAACCTTTTAGATGAAATAACATACAAATTAAATACATTTTCTTATTTAAAATATTAATGTCTGTATTTACACGGTGTTTGTTCTTGTTCTAATAATGGTAGTAGTCCAAATCGGATTTTACCTCCCAATAATTTTATACGTATGAAAAAATGGTATTCTAAATAAGAAAATGTATTTAGTATGAAATAGTAGTTGCCAATAAGACTGTTATTGAAAACATCTTACAATTGGCTGCAAACTCAGGACAGTCCTTTCAGTCTCTTAACTCAACCCTAACCTTTTGACCTTAAAGATATTATACAATAGTGTTGGGAATCGGTTGGAATTTCATCTTTGATCAATGAGTATAAACATTTTGCACCAACCATTAACTTTTGACTATTCAACCGGTTACAGGATTCATCAGAATTATTAGAATCATGCACCTATTGTCATGTTTAACCATGACACACCTAGCTACGCTAAGACACAATCCAAGCTTCAAAGATTTAAGTTCACAAAGTTACATGCATTTCAGCTTCTTAATTAACATGTTGTGAATCTTCAAATTAAGATTTTTGAATGCCAGATTTATATATTTTTGTGAATGTAATTTTAAAAAAGAACTTCGTGGCTATCAGTAAATGTAAGAATTTATTTCAGGTTCCTTATAATTAGCCTTCAAATGTGAATTTATGTATAAACAAAAAAAACAAACACTTTTAATGATAGTGTACACAAGGGAGATAACTATCTTATTACCATTATTTGATCATTGCAAACTGTCCCACCAGGTGCCATGATTCTGATAGATAAAAAAGAAAGATACATTTGGTACCCATGATGACAATTTGTCTGAACCCTAATTGAATGTAAGCTTGTTAAACCAACTGATACCTACCTACCTACCATGGTATGTATAGTAAAAACAATAATAACACACATGGTCAAGTTTAAAATTATAAGTCTTACATCACTGCTGTTAAATTACCTTAAATGCTGATCTTCTTGATGCAAGATCTTGTAGGCGCCGTTTCTGAAGCCAGCGTTCCTGGAACTTGTGTTCAAGAACATCAAAAATTGGCGTGGATGGTCTAGAACAAGAACATAATAATTTATGTTATTGTAAAAACCAATACATGCAAATGTCCTCCTGCAATAAGTTGATGGTAACCCCAAAATCGGTTTCGGTGGTGTAGTGGTTAAGGCTGGTAGGTGCTAGGTTCGCATCCCGTTACCGGTTCCATCCCCCGAGTGTGTTTAACACCTCAATGGGTAGGTGTACGGCCACTTCACCAACATCTCTCACTAATCCAGGTCACCAAATGCGACCAATGTCCTCTTTGGGTGACATATATATATATATATAAAAATAATGGCCACTATTAATATTTGTATTGCACATATTTATTCCACATTAAAATCTTGCTCATGGTTCGCTTACCTTAATTTACACCATTTTGAGCCTTGCTAACCACTAACCTGGGCAAAACAGCCCATATTATAACTGAGGTGTGTGTCCAGAACAGCACACTTTCAAACCTTAATTGGATATAAGCACAAAAATAAGAATAAACAAATGACAAGAAAACAAAACAGATGGTAGCTCAAGGTCTCATTCAACAGATGATATCTGCCACTGAAATGAGTGAATACAGTATATTTTAATTTGCTACACTATAATTGACTTTTAAGGTGGATGACTTGAAACACGATAGTAGCGACAACACTTTTGTTAAAAGCTGTGTTCTTTCTCCAAAATCATTATTTACACAAACAAACTTTTGAAAATGAATTAAAATGTGGATAAGTATGTTTATTTGACCATTTGCGGACATTAATGCTGGTTTTACAGTCACAAATATCTGTTTTATGGTCTCCACTTCATGCCATTGGTAAAACTTAATTTGCAATAGTAAAAGCAACATTAATGTCCACAAATGGTCATATACTATATAGCTAATTAAAGAATGTTTTTATGTCTGATTTTAAAATGAATTAATATTTAACAAATTCCACATGTAGATACATCCATATCTAGAGAAATAATCTTCATGACATCATTATGAAACACTCGGTTCTTTGATAAACGTTATGATACACTTTGACATAAAAATTCATGGCTGGTACGTAACATGCACATTTTACCACCTCAAACTTTAATAGAAATCTAATAAGATTCGTCCTTACAAATGGGATGAATCAGAATCAATGTTAACTTGCCTATCTTTAAATCATGATGGCTAATAGAACAAGTTTTTCATTGAAATATTTATTTCTATCATTTCAGTACTTAATTAAAGAGTGTATGCCTTTATTTAAAAATGGTCACCTGGTAGGCATTCCATATACTTTTGAGTAAAGGGGCACGGACTCTTTCTCTTTCTGAGAAACATCTGCATCCTGAACTCGTATGTCGTGAGTAGCTCGGTACACATTGTATTCTGGTGCTTTGACGAGACCATTGTGAACTGCCTGACAGTTCAATGCCATGAAATCTCGTTCAGGCGTCTTTGGTCGGAGATTCTGAGGTACTCCCAGTGGTGGCAAACCAGGCCATCCCCTCAATGCTGTAATATTATAAAACAAAGATGATATAATAAACAAAAACAACAACAACAATAATAATAATAATAGTTTAATAATAATAATAATAATAATAGTTTACAGTAATGGGTCTACTGTTACAATGTGAATTTCCTTTTATTCTTAATGAAATCCAATCTTCAGTTACAGGTAAAAAGCTTACAGCACTAAAAGACAAACCTT